>JACEIK010000176.1:277291-290277 GCA_018107945.1 Datura stramonium | reverse complement strand
GGCCTGCACCGCCGATATGTCGCCGGTGCTCATGGCAAGATTTTCACCATAGACGGGTGATTGTGAATGTACCAATTTACAATCACCTAATCTGGTGGAAGCATATTCATGGGCAAAGGCAGCAAGTGTGTCGTTCCATTTTAGTGGTGGGAGTGGGACACCTACTTCTGCACGGGCCTTGTTGTGGAGTATAACGAAATCCTTGGGCTCATTTTGGGCCACGGAAGAATGGGCCATGGCTAACACCATGAACACAACAAAGGTGATTGAATGCTTCGAGATCTCCATTTCCTTTTTACTTTGCTTTTTTTTTTTTTTCTTTAAAAAGGCAAATTTGAGGGAAATGGAGAAGGTGATTGTGTTTGTGAGTTGGAAGAGAGAAATGGGTTTTGGTATTTATAGGCACTTGTTGACAAGAAAAGGAGAAAATTCTGCAGCAAGAGAAGAAGTTTATGGTTAGCCCGTGAATGTGGGCATTTATGAAAAAGTGTCAAATTAGCATCATAGAAAAGTGAGAGTATAGGATTAAAAATAGTGTTTAACGTTCCGCATGACTTGATTTTTCTAATACTCTAACAATTCTTTTTATTTTTCTTCTATGCACAAATCGTGGATTTAAACTCTTGGAGGGCGCAATTATGGGAGTAATTCTAGGTTCCTAGAAATAAGTAAAATAAATTTACTATTTAATGTATGAACCGCAAATTAAGGACATGCCAAAATCACGCTGTAGACTATTGAAAATTCATTGAAATTGAACTGCAAATTCGAAGATTGAATTAGTGCCTTTTGGACAGAAAAGTCATCAGTTGCAAAGAGTAAAGGTAACCTCTAATTATTACCACGGAAAGACAATTATACTTTGTGTTGTGAACTTCCTTGACTTTCCACAAACAATGGATCACACCTGCAGAAAGGGGATAATATGACTGATAAAAGGTTCAGTTTTACAAACTCTGAAGCAACTGAGAGTGCATTTCAAGTTGTAGTTTGAACCTTTTTCTTTTATCCCTCCAAGCTTGTTCTCTTCATTCTTTTCTCCTTTAGACTTCAGGAACCATGTAAGACAATGACCAGAGGTCACCATTACTGCAGTAAACCAGCTTAGACGTATACTTGGGGAGGGAGGGCTAGCAGCTGTTTTCTGCGAATTTTTATTATCCAGTTGCTAACTTAATATTATAGATGAGAAATGAATAAAACCAAGTTATAACAAGATTTCCTTCAGGAAAGAAAATTGTAACAAATTAACAGAAGGAAATTCTACATAAAGAATGAAATTGTCATAACTTAGGTCCTATGGTCGATATTGCTTAAATATGCTACAAACAAGTCATTCCACGTATCTGTAAGTCCTGGTAAGCACCAGTGCATGCAATCATCATGTTTCTTCCCACCTGCTGTAGACGGATGGGCATCCGCTCTAAACTCACTCATATGAGATATGTCCAGTATATGAAATTTAGTGCCTTCAATGGCCCTGTATAGATGCTGGTTCACAAGGCGAACCTCCACATTTGTTCCGTTTTTTCCAAGGGAAAAGAGTTCCTCCACCTGGTAAACAGAACAGAAACAAAGGGATAACTTTCAGCGACCTATCACTTAGAGTGAAATGGAGCCAGAAGTGCCCAGTTGCAGGTGGAAGCAATTACAACAGTAAGAGGGCAAAGAATAAGTGTGTGGGGTTGCCTTGACACTTGGTAAACTATGGACAGTTTTTCTTCTTTTCTTTTTTATAGTTAAAACTATTTAAATGGAGATAGCTACCTCTTGAGGTGAGAGAGGCTGAGACCGCTGGCAAGATCCACCTTGGTCCCAGTCACCTCCTTCGAAATGCCTTGGAGATTGGGTTCGCATGAACACCGTCGTGCTAGATCGCATCCTTTTGTCCACATAAGATATCTAGTAGAAACGACACACAAAGAAGCTTAGAGAAGAAGCATATGTAAACTTCTGAAACATATACATGCAACTGAAACTATCGTTTCAGAAGAGGCCTGAAGAGAACATGTGAATTCATATCAGTATAAAGAATAATGTTCTCACAAGGCATATCATATGCACATCTACAATGAAATTTGTCCACCTTCATAAATAACCCACAATAGAAGGATAGAAGAGTACCATATGCTTTAATACCATATCAAGCCCACTGTCGGGGGACACTGGAGGCACCACAGGATTGCCCTTTTCAAAGAAAAGCATGGGTGACTTCACTGGATCAAACTTTGAAGGAGCCCACCACCTAACAAAAGAACGGAAAGCAAGATAAGAAATCACTAATCAGTACAAAAAAATAATCGAAGGAAACAAATTACTTAAAGATGCAAGAACTTAAGCTAACAGAATCCTGATCAAAAGAAAATTGAAGCTAACAGAATGTACTCAAATTACAGCAGGGCACCTGAATCCTGATGCCAGATAAAATCCACCTCTTTGAGTCATAAACATCATGTTAAGAAACTAAAGTTACAATTCTACATAAAAAACCATAGATGCAGAGATACCTAGACTAAAGAAATTATAGGTGCTTAGATACAACATAAACTTAAGAAACTATAGGTACTGAGATGCCTTGACACGGCACCTATAATTCTATAAACACATTGTGATAAACCTGAAGAATCAGAGTCCATACAAGGCAACTCTTAGTTGTTCATGAATTTTCAGGGGAGGCAGGGAAGAGAAAGTACTCATTGATGATCAATCACTTCTGATTTGGAAACTAAAGATCTATTATGGATGATCAGGAGGATGTCAACACAACTGAAGGATACAAAACAGCAAATACCGAAGAGCTACAACAGAAAACCTGTGCGGTGAGAACGTAAAACAATGGAATTTAATTAGCGACCATACCCTCAAACTGCTCCTTGTTTTCTTCCTTTCCACTTCATTCTTTGGCCAATCTCTTTTTTCCATCTAGAATAATCACCAGAGATCAAAAGGCAACACTGAACAATTTTCCTAGCTCACATTTAATGTGGAGGTCGTCCCTCTTTATTACTTTCTTTTGTAAATAATTTAAGTCTCTTTACTCTTTAATAATTGATGATAGGCTGAATATATCTGTGCTTTCTATCATAGTTTAGAAGGTTGTGCTAAATGATATTCTGATCACAGTACCCTGCTAATTACTATCTGTTTCCTTATTTATCAGAATAATCATGTTCATGCTAGGAACAACATTTCACCATTGAGAACTTCCATCCATTGGGAAGTTTTACAATTTGATATTTGTCTTACTTATTTGCTAGTTTTTACAACTCGAAATGTAGGAAACATAAGTTCACTTGTTTTGTTAAACTGGTATTTCCCATGACCTCTAGGACATCTTTAAAATGTGATTTTCTTTCCCAGTGGTAAAGCTTGAGGATCCACAGACAATAGAAAAAGAGAATGGATAATCCGAATTTTGGCTCCTTTTGCAAATTAGCACAAAAATGAAGAACAAAATGATTAGAGCGGATCCCATCAACATGGGTGAAAAAAATCAACATAGGTGAAAAAAGGGATCTCATCAACATAGAGTTAGTACACCAACTGGTTAGACCCAAAGATGCTACAGTAAATAGAATATCAAGTAACCATGTCATATTCATTTTTCACAGAAGCAAAAGTAGTCTCGACGTTCATACGAAAGGAAAGTTATTACACAAGAAAATAACCTTACCAGTGACCTGTGTTAAAGATGAGAATGTCGTGGAAACTTGGCGCCTCCGCCCAGGTTCCTTCTGGTACATCAACATCAACTCTATAACCCTCCTTATATCCTAGAGATTCCAGTACCCCTCCATTGGCATTGGGTGACCACCTATATAATACAAAATACAGAGAGTATGTATGAAGCCATGCAGAATGTAAAAGTAGTTCATAAGTTATGTAAGACCTTGGAAATTAAGATTCAGGAGCAAGCCATTATCAGCCATAAGATCCAGAAAACCACACTTATGAACTTGGAGGAGATTTTGTACATTACTTAAGTCTTGATTCATACCAGCATAAAACCAATTTTGTGTTACACATCGTATTTTGGATTCATTAACAACATGCTTGATGTGCAACTAACAAAACCATCCTTACTGATTATATTTCGAATGCTATTAGTTATACAAACTAGACATAATCTAGTATCATCTATGTATTATTAGAGCAAACCTTTGAACCATAGCATCTTACTTATGAAACACCATAATCCCAATGGTTAGCCATAAATTGTTATGTTCCATGATTTATCCATGAACACACAAGAAACAGTTTCTTCATGAATAACAAAGTATTCTGCTAGTCATGAATAGACCCAGAAATCTTGAAATCCAAGAAAATTTGTTTTCCATCTCCATTTTCCCTCAATTTTTAACTAAAGGTGATAAGAAGATAAAAATCCACGATCTACAGTGCACACTTCCCCAGTATAATTATGTGAAAAACTAGTTCACAGCTTCACTTTTACTTTATCATGCATATGGAAAAATAATGTGACAAGATGCACATGGCACGTGTAATTGAGATAAGCAGAAGAGTAACAGCAGATGTTACTGAAGTACTGAACAAGAAAGTTCCCACATAAGCAGATGTCTAAATGACAGTCCTAAGTTCTTATCTGCATGAGAGAAAACAGACGCGCGTTGCCTAGTCTGACAATCTGACAAATTAACATGATTAAAATAACAGTACCATAAGTGAAATAACTTATCAAATCTTACCTACCGTAACGAGCCAATAGATTTGTCCGATGATACGAGATAGTAAGGTTATACTTCAGAAAGGTAAAACCACGATCAGCACCAGCAGGGCGCCACTTTTTCACATCGCCTGAAACCCGCTTCAAAGTGCAAAAAAGTGAAACAAACATGTTCCTGTTTAAGGAGTCCCCAACAAACCCTGCACTGTTTAACATCCATAAGGTCTAAAAGGTAGCACTAGACCACAATAACAAAATAAGATAAAATAAAATTAGGTTTCAGAAAATTTGTTGCCATTAAATATTATCATGTTATAAACCATCATCATATTTGGACCACTATGCAGAGAAGTTTATGCATGTTCTGTAAAGATATGACAAACAGAGCATAACTCAATCTCAAAAGCTAGCTTATGAGGTTGATCAAGTCGGAATAAGCAGACCATGAGTCTATTGTCCAACCAATATGAGACTCTAACCCACTCTAACATATTCAACCAGAGATGAATCTAGTATATAAGCCGCGGAGGCACTAACTGTTTTGTCCTAGACTATACACATACATTATATAAATTATACACAAAATCTAATATATACTAAGTTCAGCATTGTCTTTAAATCCTGAAAACGCCCCCGGGTTCAACAGACAAATAAGAGGATCAACAATTTTCATGATTTACATATGCTCTAAAGAAAAGTAACGCAAGCTTTTGTTATATTTGAATTCGTTTCATTTCACAGCTCATAGAAACAAAAATTGGCAGTGGTAGGAAAGAGAAGTACCGATATTGGTGTTTCTGAAGCGCTGAAGGAAGGAGAGAGGATCAAATTGAGGGAGATCACATTGATAGGGTTTCCAACGCCACTTAACAATGTCAAGAGCATTTGATTTTTTACTACCAATGCAACTCCATCCTTTATAGATCTCCTTACAACTGTTATCATAGCGCGGGGAGTTGATACTCGGATCGTAAATCCATCGGCCGTCGGTGAAGTTACACGACTTGGAGTATAACACTTTGCTCTTCACCGAATTGCTTTGAGGTGAGGTGTTGAAGAGAGAGAAAGCGATGAAGAGAGAAGCGAAGCAGAGAAGCGAGAGAAATAGACAAGAGGGGGAGATTGATAAAGAAGACGGCTGCTTCAGTTTCTTCCATTGGTTGGCCATGGAAGCTGAGCTTCCACTGTATCACTTCACTCTGTGCGCTTTGCGGTTGCGTTGCCACTTGCCAGTTGCAAATATTTTCAGATCTGGCGCTATACATCTTTTTTCTTTTTTATCTTTTCTTATTTTTTATTTTCTATATTCTTCCTGGCGGTTCCTAAAGATATTTTCTATATATGAATGACTCTATAAATCCATCTTCATTCATGTTCTAATTTTCACCATTTTTGCATTGAAGATTGGTGAAATATTTTAATTAATACACATATATTCGAATTAACTGGATTTTTTCTCTCTTTTGTTAATTGTGTTATGTCACGTTCCAGAAGTGCCTAAGTTATTCGGACGAAGCCGTGATGTTTGTCAGGAAAAATTCCGTCCGAGGTTTTCAAAAATAATTTGTCGGTTCCCATCAATATAGTGCAGATCCGTGTTTTAAAAAGCGTTGTTAAAGCGAATTTCAAGATAAGAACATAATAAAAATATATTGAGATAATATCATGAGGCGTAAGTCTTATCAGTCTAAATATATATTAGGTGAATTTTTATTTTGAGGCATAAGCCTAGAAAATTTGTCATAATTAAAATTAAAATGATTAAATAAGTCCTTAATGATAGCACAAGCTACGGAAAAAAAATGCATCATGCTTCATCAATTGACTAGTTTGATGTTTCTAATTGTAGTTTCCTACCTTGATTAATTTTTCAAGTTAATTTATAAATTTTTAATTTTGAATTTGAATTGAATTGAAATTGAATTGATAATTGAGGTTTTTTTATTTATTTTATTTCTTTGGTCAATTATTAATTTTGATTAACATTTAAGATGCAATAGTTCTATATACATTTTATTTTATTATATATTATATTTTGTATGTAATTTTATCTTTTTAATTATATTAATTTATAAAATATTAAGAATTAAAAATGCACGGAGCTTCAAAACTTACACTCTCACCATCAGCCTTGCGTCAGTAGCTTTTAGAACAGCGGGTTCCTTGCAACAGCCTCTTATGATCCCCGAGAGCAAATCAATGTGTCAATATATAACTAGAATAGATAAAAAGTGATTGTTACTAAATAATAAACCTAGCTCTTATGGAACATTCGCACAAATAATAAAAATCCAATCCCAAAATACAGATTAACAAACTCCCCAATTAGACAAATAGTATCGAATAAGCAATTGTCTCACATAACCTGCATTGCAATGCCAATAAGAAACTGATAATTCTAAAGATAAATTAAGTATTTTCAGAAGAATCATAAGTTACTTTTTGATTTAGCTTATACAGTACCCATTCTCAAACAATCTCTCTGGTCTGGACATGCTAAACCAGATGTTTTTTTGCAGCTACAAGGAGCAATACCAATTGACAGCAAACTCCTAGACTATTATACAATACTCATGAAGCCTATATTATAGAAACAACTTCCTCCCAACAAAAATTGTCAACTTTTCAACACTTGGAGCATGTCATTTAATACAGCTGAAGACGCTTCGCATCTTTTAAATAGAGAGGTGTTTTATTATCAGCGAAGAAGTGGTTTGAGGTGGAAAACTTGGCAGGTTGGCTTATAAGACCTCTTGGCTGCTGCTTGTTCAAATTTCTTAGTTACAGGTTCATTCTCTTCTAAGCTGGTTTGAATGAAAAATCTAATCCACCAGGATGAGCTCCGCAATTTAGCCTACATAGAGAGAAAAATAAGCAAGGTAAAGCTTTCATGCTTTACAAAAGAAGAGAACAGAGTTAAATTAGCCAACAACATCACTCTCTAGAAAGAGAGCAGTTACCAGCAAATAGAGGATCCCATGTAATCAAAAGCCAAGACTCTTACTATAAATAGCTAATAATGAATCCATTAGTTTGCAATTGAACCAACAGTGTTCATTCTCAATGAAACATCCAAGCTGTAATTTTTTAAAACCTTTTAGATAGCTGCACAAGTAAAGATGCATGGCACAGAACTGGGGAATTAGGTCCGAGTGTAGCACACACAATGGAAGGGTTAGCTGTGGCTTAAACAAAGATGTATCTATTGTTGATGAATACTACATTTACGCGTAGATAGATGAATATAAATGACTTACTGGCCGGCCAAATTTTGACAGCTCCGCCCCTTTAACCCTTTGCTGACCAGGATAACCTAAAAAAGCAATACCAATATTTTAGATATATGTCGTGTGGTTCTTATTATAAGGTCAATAGTATTCATAAAAGAACAGCCTTCTTACAATAAATAATATCCAGAGTAACCCTACCTCAGTTTTACATCACCAGTTCCAAAATGAAAATCAGCAGATCTATTTTAGAAAATTGAAATGGCCAAAGTTCTAAGTGTTTACCAGATAAGATAACTAAACCATCAGTAGCCACCCTTGCCAACTCTGGAAGAGTTTTGTTAAGGTATCTTGGAGACAAGTAATCCACTGCATCAGATACTATGACAAGGGAGAACGACTTTGAACGGTAGGGAAGAGGAAACTTAATATCAGCTACTCGCACGATCCCTTTCTGAACTAGTGCCTTGCAGTTTCTATCAGTTTCATCTAAATCATATGGTTCAATGCCCCAAGCTTCGGTATCCTCTTCTTTTAATAGTGTAGAGACCACTGAACAAGTGTCAGGGCCTACATGCAACACTTTCCGCATGTTATCCCCGTATGCTTTCTTCAGTACAGGTAAAGCTCTGTGAAGCTCAGCTGTGCATGAAGCACCACCTAAAGAAATTGTATGTAAAACAAAAACAATATAAAGTCCAAAGACAAACATCTAAACCAATAACTGAAATTTTCCGTTGCCAGCAAGAACAAAACAATTAAGGAACAGCAAGACTAACAAAAAGTATTTTGCTAAGCATTTTTTAACAGACAGTAAGATTAAAATCGGCAAAGTCCTAGTAGTTACACCAAGCCAATAGTGTTATTCACCCCACATAACAATACACCTAGAAGAAATGTTAAGAGTGTTATTCATCCCACATAACAATACACCTAGAAGAAATGTTAAAGAGTGTTATTCATCCTACATGACAATACACCTACACGAATCACGGCAGCAAGATCATCATTATACTCCAATTACAGACTCCACTTTTATTTCTTATTTTTGGATAAAGAATACTCTTATTACAGTCCTACATCAGTTCCATTAGAGATAAGAAAATTATCTAGCAGCTGGTACTTTGTCATGGCAGCAAAAATGCAAAAAAATGATTCAGTTGTACTGGATGGTTACCTTCAAGTCTACTAAAAGCGTCTGCTGCACTTCTTTCACCTATCAGAGAAAACATAAAAGGGTTCATAATTCAGAAGGCATATAAAAAGAATATCCGTGTGCAATAATCTTAGAAACTAATGATAAGAGGATATCATCTTCATCCAGAATCATATGATCAGAAAATTATATAACAGCATAAACAACTGCATAGCCAGTATAATTATAAAGAAATATATGGGTACAAACCTGAATTATGATATACGTAACCAATGATCAGCAATGCACCCTGAAATTTACAAAGAAAGTGATCAAATCAATAGCTATTATAGGATTGAGATCACTTAACAAGATCCACCAATTAAGAAAAACAAGACTGGCACATTATCAGAGGTGGAGCAAGTTTATGGGTTCTGAATTTTCCACCAAACCCATAGTTTGTTATTACAGAGTAAAAGCAAAAGCTAAGAAATGATTCCTCATTCCATCATTTGGGTTTTTAATAAATACTTATACTTATTTAATGGATTTTCTAATACAAATACAGAGTAAAAGCAAAAGCTACTGCATTCATCCAAACCGTATCTAATATGTATTTTCACCTTTGCATGACATCAAACAGCAACATTTTATCAATACTTAAGAGGAGTAGCACAGAAAAGGAACGGGCCCTAAACTATAAGAAAAATAGCTCTCCTTTATGGCAAAGAGGCCCATGATGATGATAGATAGCATGCTAATTCAAGAAGAGTGAAAAAAATATTTATATGTGGAATAACATATATCTAAGTAAACTGCAGTATGGAAGCATCTATTTTGAATGGCATTGAGCATAGGAGATTGAGAACCTTATGCCAATTAAATCAAGTATGCCTTTGAACGGATTTTGCTAGTTCCTCGTGAGATTGCTTTGCACTAAACAGTGCAAGAAAATTCCTCAGTTTTAGTGGCTTTTCTGACCCTACTCCTTCATTTTTGCTCAAGTTCTCTGTTTTGGGATGAATTGATTATACTTGTATGGAAGAAGTTGCAAGACAAACATTTAAAGGCGTTTTTATGAGTAGTTATCCAGTAATTGAATTGCTCAATAATAAGTCCCTTTAGTTATCCAAATAAGCTATAATAAGCTCCTTCTCCTACCAAATTTGAAAGTGTGACAGTTTTTCATGATTTTGCTTATATTAAAAATGGAATTCAGTTCCACTCGCATTACCATAGGTACCATTTAATTGAGAGTATAGCTAAAATGTGCTTGCAATGAAGTAAATTTTTTTAAAGAGAACTGTAAAGCTGCACTTTTTTTTGTTTTCACTTTGCTCTTATCATGAAATTAATCTCCGTATGACTTTATTCATAGTCAAATCCTTCATATGAAAAAGAGTCAAACTTTATTAGCAATAAGCATACTATCAAACGGCAATAATAACAAAAGCAATTGACATTTACCACGACAAGTCCTAAGGACAATAAAGGAGATGGACGTGATTTGGGGTGAAAGGAGCCCACAAATGGAATGCTCCCAGTATCTGCAAGACGGCGAGTTGGCCTTCTTGACATATTGACGAGTAGTATAACTGAAGCATATCCAACATTAATACAAGTTAGTAATAAGGTTATGATCACAGTTCGAAGTATTGTTGTTTCATTTGATGAGTACAGCAATATAATAGACACAAGTAAAATGAGATGTGTGGTATAAGATGTCTTCTGAAAAGATGGGAATAGTAATTTGCATTATATGAACACATTGCTGTATATATTGTACAAGTTGCCGTTGAATAACTATACAGTGGAAATGACTTGATAACATTAACTCCCTTATGCCAAGGTACTTTAACATTTGGTAGTACTGAAGGCACATCAAGCTTGGTTCTTCGTGACAGTATACATAAACAGATAGAAACGGACCATATTTAAAAATTCTCTCTTCACCTTCAACTTTCTTGGCTTTGAAAATGTTCAAAGTTTATAAAGGACATTCAACTTGAAGGAACAACACATCAATAAATCTGTATCTATTTGGTTCAAAGATAAAAACTATTCATTAGAGTAGTTCAAAGTTGGGGATTTCATTGTTATTATCTAAAATCATGGCGGATGTAGTATTGTGCATTGGTTGCTCTACCTGAACCATATATAGAGCTGAAAGTTTTAGTAATGGGTGCGGTGGCACTTTGCACAGTAACCTAAAATCTTGGATCCGCCTCTTCTTTTTTTTATAACCGTTGTATACGGACCAACTTGTATGCACCTCGACTAATTCCACAGTATACCTGCCACAATTTCATATCACCTGGCGTTTTTTGTCTCCATTTGAATTTAACACTGAGACCTCATGGTTCTCAACCATTGCATTGATCACTAGGCCACACCCTTGGGTGCTGGATCCGCCTCTTTCTAACATGTCTATTATGAAATTGGAATGTAATCTTCTAAGTTCTAACTTAGGAACAAATCCCAAGAAAAACTTGTTGTAGTAATTTCTTATATAGTAACTTTTTTCATAATAACATCCACAAATAAAAGAAACAAGAGAGAGGAGAGGATCCTCTGAGTCTCTGACTAAACAAGGAAAGGTTGCAACTTAAAGAAAGCTAATCTTAAAATCAAAATTAATAAACTAAATACTACTCTAATTTCTCTGTACTTTGCAATTGTAATTCAAAGTTAAGCTAAATTGCAGCTCTTTTACTAAATTATAACTGTTCCATGTGCTTCAAACTGTAGTGAATCTTCAGACAATCAACAAAAAAATCTAACTACATCACTGCCAAAAAAAAATGCACAAAACACGCTTCAAAGTTAGTTAATCTCTTCGGAAAATCAATAAACTGGGTAAATGAACAGTGCTTGAAACTGAGCAAATTCGAACGATTTATTGCACACAAACATAGAAACTAAAGACTTCCAACATTATGAACTGGGTAACGATAGAGGATTTGTTGGGTCGGGTTATGGAGCTACCTGGGTTGAAAGATCAGTGGAAATGAGATCGAGATCTTGAAGATGAAGCTGGGATCTGGATCTACTGTGGTTTTACAAGTAGCTGTGTCGTCTGTGTGGGGGAATCTTTAGAGGGAAATATAAATACTTCTTTCAACTTTAATGCCATGGATAATGTTTTCTTCTTCTTCTTTCTCTTTATTGTTTTGTTTATTAACATATGGAGGTTTTGGGCCTGTGTGGATAGTTTTTTGGATTAAGAATTCTGGATTGGTAACACAGTTCAGAACTCGATGGAATGTGACATATCGGCCCAACACTGGGCCTTGATTAAGTAGGACCCAGTTTTTGCATGGATCGTCCTTATTTTGGGGCAACTTTTAATGTTTGCTCCTCAAATTAATAATTTTTAATATTTATTTCTTCTGGTTATTCTCATTTTATAAAAATATATAGATCAAAATATTCTTATCTAGTGGCCTAATTTAACAAGTCATGAGATTATAAATTTTTTATCTTGTCTGTCTAGCATAAAGTGTGTAGTATCTAACTCGCAAGACATAAATTTAGAAAATCAGTAGTGGAGGCAGGATTTTCACCAAGGAGGTTCAAAATAAATTTTCAAGTTGTGTTAAGGGGGTTCAATGTGCAATGTATACACATAAATATTATATTTAATCTTACATATAAAATGTATTTTTCGAACGAAGAGGATTCGAATGATTTATTGTGAAATTGATAATTCTAGATGATTGAAAAAAATATATAACAATTATACGTTGAGCACTGTTACTTGGTAATTTAATCAAACTGTACCTTAGAATGACCTTTATTTTTTCGACTTTGGATTAAAGCACTAACTAAAACGGCGTAGCCAAAGCATAATCTAGGTCATATAGAGAAGTAGATCGAGAACTATAAATGGAAAATATAAATTCCAGCTAACTTCATTTATGATGTAATGACTTATTAATTG
>JACEIK010000176.1:231398-275158 GCA_018107945.1 Datura stramonium | reverse complement strand
ATAATTATAACTCTCATAGACAATTCATTTTAGATAATCTTGCAATGAAATCTGAAAAGGATTTCATGAATGAAATTGTACCAATTAACAACTCAAGACGTTATAATTCTCATTAGATGATAAAAGTCTTAATAATTGAAGTTAAATTAGTAAATGGGTATAATAAGGGAACAAAAGAATGCACACTAATGACTATAACGTTGATAGACGAAAAGGTAATAAATTTTTTTTGTATTATATTCTATATTTATTTGTTATATTTTTACATATGTTTGTTTGAGTTCTTATATGTTTTTATTATATTTAATTTTTTATATGTAACTTTTTTTATACTGTTACTTTTTCTAACAATTTTTGTTTCCTTTGAAAATGCAATATGATCTTCTGATGGAACAATCTTTTGTAATATCTTTAGATTTCATCAACTAATCTAACATCCAGTACACGTATAACATTTTATTCCTATTTACTTAACAATATATTGTTTGTGTATAAGCATGAAGGTCCTTAGAAATGTTAATTGAACTCCTTGCCCTTCATTAAAACATTTTTGTTACACCCCGTAAATTCCCGGCACATAGATGGCCTATTCGCGTGTTGGTTAAGAGTATTTGAAAGCCATACATGCTAGAAAAAGGCCCGGGGATTTTGTTTCCTTGAAAATGCAATATGATCTTCCTCGATGGAACAATCTTTTGTAATATCTTTAGATTTCATCAATTAATCTAACATCCAAGACACGTATAACATTTTATTCCTATTTACTTAACAATATATTGTTTGTGTATAAGCATGAAGGTCCTTAGAAATGTTAATTGAACTCCTTGCCCTTCATTAAACATTTTTGTTACACCTCAGAATTCCTAAGACATAGATGGCCTATTCGTTGGTTAAGAGCATTTGAAAGCCATACATGCTAGAAAAAGGCCCTGGAAAGATCGACAAGCGCCAAGTCGGGCATCGTCACGAGGCGGTCACTGCGATTTATAAATTGCATTCCAGGGAATGCGACCCTATAAATCGTATCCAGAATGTGACTTATAAATCGCATTCGAATGCGATTTATAGTCCATTATATATAGCCCCCACTTCGGTTATTTCATTACATATCATCTTTATATTTCCAGAAAACGCGAAAGAGAAAGAGGAGAACGTGAGGTATTTGATAATTTCGATTACGTCGTCAAACGCGTCCAAATCTGGGTTAACCTCGGGTACCGAGGTTTTAGCAACAGGGAGCATTCCACGGATTTTGTTTCATAAATACGGCCAACGACCGTCAAGCTACCGACCTAAGGTAAGTAGAATTGCTCCAAACTAGTGTCTATGTGCTCTAGTCAGAAGTGAATACTTCTCCCTTTCTCGACTGCAATGTAATGAAGCTTTCGAATTTGCCTTCGGGCTAAGCCTAAGTTTAGGCTATAATTATATCGAAAGTGACGTCGCTATCTCGTAATAGTGTTGTATTTAGTACTAATTGACGTGTATAAGGAATGCGCTTAGGAGAAATAGCCGGAGTACCGACGAGCCCGTCCGACGCCCTGACAACTCAATAAGGTAATGTGAAGTAGTTTCTCGGGCAAGTTACACTTAGCGATATGAATCATAGTAAACTCCGTATTTGAACTCTGAGTTGAATGTTGAGTATTGAGGCAAAGTTTAGTAACCGGGTTTGCGTTGTCGTATCGTATTCAATCCAAAAGTTAGTGTGCCACGCGCCAAAGGGCGAAAGCTAGCATTCCGCATTCAATATAGCCTATTGTATGATTAGCAAGCATGTTGTAGAATAAAAAGATGTATTTAATGAAGTTAGTAAAGTAAATCGACAGATGTCATTTAAGGCTACGCACCAGCCATCCGTGACATGAGATATTGGCTAGACAGCTAAATCTGCTAAAGAAAGATTTCGTAATCAAAAGAGGTTCGCAAAGAATCGGCAAAGCATGCAAAGAGATCGTAATAAGAAATCGATTTCTATAATCTTTCAGTTATACATGATTGCTATTTATATGTGCTATTTACTTGCTGAGACTCACAGGCGTGAGGGCCCCTTATCGAGCGTCCCCGCCGCCCGGGTTGGTAATCGTACGCCCACCGAGCTGCCACGCCACTCCAAGGAGTGGCATGCCGCCCCAAACTTTGGACGAAGATGGGATGAAGCTTTCCCCATAAGCACGATCAAGACATGTGCGCAATTCTGCTTTACATAGCCCCGTTGAGTTTTGTGTCCAGGAACCTGCACTTCATCTCAAGTACTGCCTCTGCATATCTGGCTATTACGTGTAGCTCCTGTTTCGATAGCCCTGAGTTTGTGTCCGGGGATCCGGCATCTCTAACTGGGCATCGTTTCAGCACAGAGTCCTCCCACCCGGCATACACTACTAGCATCTGAGGCCGATGCCCTGAGCCTGTGAGACCTGTGGGGCCGGTGAGGAGCTCCTAGTGAGCAGAAGGAGTGGAGTGACTTATTTTTATGTGTGTTTTGACCCGGTAGGGGTATATAGATTGTTTGCTTGCTTGGTGTCATCCGGTTTATGGGGTTGGTATTGGCTCGCTTGCTATCTATATCTATTTATGTGTTATATACTAGCTACTAGACAAAGTGCCGTCGCGTTTGCTGTGTACGCTCCGTCTTACGTTACTGAAAGCATGATCCAATTTCTACTGGGCCACAGATCTGGGCTATCTCCCCCGCCATACAGCTTTGCTAGATATGCTATCTATATTCAAGAGCCCCGCTATGTTATTTCAATGAGCGCATACCAAGACTCACAGCATCCACGCCTGCATTGGGCGCCGCATTACTTGCCCTGGGCAGTGCACCATGACGGCGAGGCGATCCCCCGTGATTCCAACCAACTACTGAGTCATCAACCCGTCATCCGAGTCCGATCCCTGAGGTGTAGCTCTTTTACTTTGATATACAGCATGGTAGGCTCCGCCCCGTCCCAATGCATTTCTATTGTTACTCATGTAGGCTTGCAAACATTGTGGCGGCTGGTCTCCTGTGGTCACTGGAGCGGCCGTGTGAGGCCGTGCGCTTGTTTAGCTGTTTTAGTATTTCGTTTCTTTTATATTGGCCGTAAGGCCATAGTTTGACAAAGAGCATGACCTTGCCTGGCCACGTAGCTTTCCAAGATTTCTGTTTAAGTTTCGTATGACTAGTCGCATGGTGGCCTTGTCTACCCGCATAGGTTTCGCATTCTCAGTGATGTTCCTGCCACCAGCGGCTATAGACAGCGGTTATAGGCCCAGATGGGCGGAAATGTGTTTACAAATGCTATATAGCCCTTTGTTTTCGTGAACTCGAGATAGAGCAGCTGTGCCCTGTACGTGCCTGCCCACCGCCTAGTAGTCCAGTCCTTCTAAAAAGACCAAAGCGGGCCATACTCTGGGCTGACGTGACAATTTTACAATAGACAAAATTGTCATTTACCATTTTTCTCAATTAGGTATTATTTAATTATTATAGATATTTACTAATTTGTAAAAGTAAAACTTCTAATATTAAGTATTTTAAAATTGATTAAAATTTTATTTCTTACATCTTTCCTTATTCGAACTATATTAAAGTCCTAACTTTTAAAACTTCAAAATCAATTACAATTATGTTAGCTTATATATAAATCCATTATTTAATAAACTAACTAATTATCCATCAAAAATATTTCAATACGAAAATAAATTTAAAAATTATAATTTTATTATGTATTAATATATGATTCCTTCTTCTTTTCTTTTTTAAAATTTTTGTATAATCGATTTTTTTAATAGAAACACAACATATTTTAAGTTGTTTCAATTAATCGAGTACACTTGTTATTCACTTTTAGTTAAGTTTACACTATTTTTATTTCAATTTATGTAAAGATGTTTGACTAAACACATAGATTAAGAGAAAGAGAAAAAAATTAAGCCGAGCTCATCTCATAAAAGGTAAAATGAAAGTTTAAAATTAAATTTTTAATTATGTGTTTATTTTTGTATTTTAATTAAATTACATGTTTTTTTTGTTTTTTTAATTTGTTTGTTTATTTAGTTATTTAATTATTTGAAAAAAAAGAAAAAACATAAAAAAAATAAAAAAAATAAAAAAAATAAAAAAAATAAAAAAAATAAAAAAAATCTTTCTTTTTTCCGTTTTTTTTTTTTTTAATTCATAATTTCAATTTTTTTACCTTTCAATCAAATATTTTAATGACGTTTTGCTTCAAACAAGTATTAGAATAACCAATATAATCGAATAATAAGTTGAAATTCATAATTTTATTTCTAAATTTTTGTATTGTTACACTAACATATTTAAAATATTATTCTAAAGATATGGTACATGCGCCTAACTCAACCCCAAAAGCTAGCTCATTTATGGCGACGCTTCAAATCCATATAAACAAACCATCACCCATTCCCAACCAACGTGACTTTAACCCACTTTAACACTTCACACCTGTGCCCGGACCGGGAGGGACTTGGACTTCAAACGGGAATTCACTCGGCTCGATACCATATTGATATATAACAAGGGTTTATCAAGAACAGAAAAGAAAGAATCAAAAGGCTAACTCGAGAATCGAATACAATGATCTAGAACGGGAAGGGGGTGCCTACATGCATAAGACTACCTATAATCCTAACCCATAATGACTACCTAAAACTTAACGCCCACAGTGTTGTGACTACCTAAAATCTTAATGCCCATGTGACTACCTAAAATCCTAATGCCCATCTACTAACAATTATATGGGCTAACATTCCCCTCAAACTCATAATGCGACAACAATAAGTACGAGAGTTTGTCACACAAGAAACGAAACCGAGACGTCGACCGAGCCTTCGTAAAAAGGCCGCAATCCAAGGCCGATGGAACAAAATTTATGTCGTTTTATAAATTTATTCTTATTAATAATGGCGACACGCATAAAGACGCTGCATATAAACGTAATCCAGTTGAGACAAAAACATATAACTAAAAAAGGTAATATCTTTTAAGTGTTTAACAATTGTATACGTGATAGACACCTAAAACACGTTCTAACATTTTTTCAAAATTTAAATCGAAAGTGTTCCAATGATATAAGCAAGTATTCTGAGCCAAGGATCTTTCGGAAACAATCTTTATATATATCTCTCCGAGATAACAATAAGGATTGCACACTCTCACCCTTTCCAAATCTTATTACAGAAGACTACAATCGAATTACGTTATTATTATTTGCTATATATTCAATTGAAATAAGTCCTAATTTGAGTATTTAGATGAAATATATTAACAAATTAAAAAGATTGAATTTAAAATGCTTGATCAATTAAACTACACAATTATTTGTATTTGAAATTATCACTTTACATTATATATTCCTTATATTTATTTTTACTTTTTAATTGTACATACATATTTAATTAAAAATAAATAAATAATAATATTACGTGAATTTTCCGGGCTTAGTAAATCTGCCCCTGCCGATGTATTGAGGCTTGATTAACTTTTAACTCATTCAGATTTGTTCTAATTTGTCCGTTTTATTCCCATTAATTAAATTTAAATTTGACAAGTTAGCAAACAAGACAGTGTGGTTACTTTGTCTGTTTTGAATTATTAAATGGACCATGTTCCATGTTACAAGTTGACTACTATGTATAACATTTTGTCTAGTTCCTGCCCAGCTTAGTGGCAAAATGACAATGTACGCACACTACATTCTTTAACCATATATGTTTAACTTAATTGTTAATTAATATTATGAATTACTTCGCTTCATTTAATTTTAATTATTAAAAAATAAAAAATTAAAAAAACTCAATTTTTTCTTATATTTATTAATTTAAAATTTTAATAAATCAATGATCATATTTTTTAATATTTATGTCATTTTAAATGTAAAAGAATGATTATTATTTAATCTTAAAAATTAATAAAATTATATTAATTAAATTTATTAATAATTATTATTTAACGAAGACAAAGAATCTTATCAAGATTAAAATAATAAATCAATATTAATTATTTAGTATAATGTAGTTCATTAATTAACAAGCAATAATATGTACTTTACTTAGTTGGGTCGCAGTCAGAGGATCATTACCACGAGACCAGTACGTGCTAGAATCTGGCCCGAATAATCGAATAATGTACTATAATATGTGGCACTGCAGTTGTAACTCTGTGGTTAATAAAATAAGTTAAAGAATTATAAAATTTTATTTTTAATAAAATAAAAATATTTTTATTTTTTTTATAGTAGTTTATAATTATATGTATAAAGTCATTCATAAAATTATTTAATATTTATTATTAATAAAAAATAAATAATATCTTATAAAATTAATCAAATACACATAAATATATGACACCACTAAATAAATGAAAGTGCATCCTACTAAGTATTAATAGTAAATCCGAACTCGTGTGGAATGGGACATTAGAGGGGATAACATTAAATTCATTATATTCAATACCCCACCATATTCTTTTTAATAGGATGCATGTAAATCTATGGACAGTGAGCATGACAAAAATGATTCTATAAGATTGGAACTCTGTAATTAAGTGACACTCTCTCTGTCCCGAATAATTATCATATTCTTTTTTTTCTATGGACAGTGAGCATGACAAAAATGATTCTATAAGATTGGAACTCTGTAATTAAGTGATACTCTCTCTGTCCCGAATAATTATCATATTCTTTTTTTAAAAAGAATTAAGTGAAATTAATTTAATATTTTAAAATTTAATGAATATTTATAAATTATACAAAAATATAATATATTATAATTTTCTAAATTGTTAATATAATAAAAATATATATTATAGAATATTAATTAAAAATTTTATAGTTTCACTTTTGTTCGAACTGCTCTAAATTCATTTTATGATCGAGTAAAAAAAGAATTTGAGATATTTTTTTCATTTGAGTCGTCTAAAAGGTAAAAATAAGCAAAGATAATTTTTTTAATGCTATGTGAAATTTTTAAAATTTAAAAATCAATTTTAAATTTTTTAAAATTTATAAATTAGATCGGCTTAACGAAAATGATAATATACATAATTTATTATACTACCAAAATATATAAGTATGTATCACTTTAATAAAAAATATATCTATTCTAAATTACAAAATTAAAAATATATTTATCTTTTTTCGAGCAAGAATAAAATTCTTCATAACTATTATAAATATGTTTTGCCTTTGATTAGGAGTCTAATGGGTTTTAATCTTTTTTTCATTTACTTTCACAGAGTTAAACTTAAGATAATAATTTTTGCTTGGTTAGCTAAACCGTACTTCCGGATGAAGAGAATATTAGTTTAATTGAATTGATAAATTAATTTATGTAAAAAATATAAAATTATAATCACACCATTCTCTGACATAAATATTCAACAAAACAATCTTCAAGTTCTCACATATTTATATTTATCTTTTGAGATAACAACAGATAGATACGTGTTCTTTTGCTTACCTACTTTAACAAGGATACTACTCCCTTCCTTCCATTTTAACAACTATTATATTAAAAATATTTTTAATTTTGAATTTTTTAATATTTATTAATTTTAAAATATAAAAAAATGGCTTATATATTTAAAAATTAATAAAATTATTATTTTTATAATAAATATATAAATCTTACTCAAGTAATTAAAATAAAACCTAGAAAATATTTATATTATCAAAAAAAAAAAGGAAATAACAAGTAACTTAACACTCACTTAAACCGTCAAGCGTTAAAGTAGAAAGGCGCTTTTCCTTTACTTCCCTTGGGAGAAAATAAAAGAGAGAAAGACGGAATATAATTCTGGTGTACTAGCAACTGCGAGATCTTGTAAGAGAGAGAAAATATTTCCATCTGTGTAATAAAAATTAACCAACAACAAAGAAAAAACAAAAAAAAAGGAGCAAAATAAGCTTTCCCATCATTTCATAATGACAAGGACAAACAACAGTCAACAGGTCAGCTGCATCACTATCAATCTTCTCTTCACAAGCTAACACGTCACCTTCACGATTACTTTCTCTTCGTACCATACCTCCCTCATCTCTCTCTCCGGCGAATACCTATCCATATTCTCCACTGTAGTTGCTGTATTTTCCGCCGACGGTGAATCCTAATTTTGTCCCTATATTTACACAAATCTACATACAAAAGCATTATATATTAAGAAAAAAAGAAGAAGAGTAAAGTATATACCCTCCTTTTTAGTTGAAACTACCGTTTCGATTCTTTTCTATATCTATGTTTTGAAAAACGAGGAAATTGTGAACTCTGAAAGCTGCTGCACTGTTTTCTTCTGCTGTTTTTAAGGAACGCATTTTTTGTGTGAAGTTATTTTGGAGGAGCTTTAAATTTGGGAAGTTTAGAGAATGGAGGTGATTCACTACTGGCTTGTGTTTCTCTAACATTCTATATGATTTTTCTTTGAGGCTTTTAGGGTTGCAAGGTGGGAATAATTGGTTTTGGAGTAGACGGTGAATGGCGGTGGAGTATACATGTTGCGAGACAGGGTTCTTCATACATATTTTGGTAATTGTTTTTCTGGTACTTTTCGGGCCGGTTTGATGTCCGGCCTTACGCTAGACTCATGTCGCTCAGTCTAGTTGATCTGGAAGTCCTCGCGAAGTCTGAACTCCTAGTGATCGCAAAAATGCTGGTATTGTTTTTCCTGCCTTCTTTTGCTGTTAACATTGTGTCAGTGTGTCTTTAAGTTAATTTTGCTCTGCTGCTGACTCTGCCTGCTTTTATGGTATCTGATGAAGTGGATTTGTTAATTTGATTCCTTCTATATATTTTGCGCGACAGCAAATAATGTTTATTTTAATGAATGTTCTTGGATTTTTTTTTAGATGATAATTATGAAATCTTTGACCAATAAATTTAGCTTACATATTTTCATAATTCGCCCTGTGAGAGAAGACAGAGTAGCAGTCAATTTGCTTAGACTTTGTATGGACTAGGGACTAATTATCTGCTATGAGATGATTTTTCTTCTTCTTGAATAACCTTTGGATCAATTGACGAATCATCTGTGTTGCAATCCCAAAGTAGTTGGGGTGACTATATGGATCCTCTACCTCTGGGCAACGATTTGGGCTTATTTCACCTGATACTAAAGAATTTGTCTCCTAATGCAATGTTGGAGTTCTTGTTAGTAATTCCAATACTAGTTGACTAACCTTGAGTTCCTAACTTTAATTTGTTGCGATACTGCTTCTCCATACATTATTTGTGGTTGCTTTTAGTTAGAATACATAGCTGGAAAAGAGGGGTTTTGAGAATGGCGAAACATAGTAAGAGAGCTAGGCATGCAATAAGTGGTTTTATCCGCTCTTAATAGGTTGTAGAAGTAGATGATATGAAATATTATCTTAAAGTTTTGAAATAATCTGGTGGCTTTCCATCACAGTGATTAGTTCGGGAACATGGTTTCACAAGTCATATTTTTAAGGTTGTCTTAACAGAGAAGATCTTGCCTGTTGTCAAAAATCAGCACCTGTTGCTGTGCACTCTGCTTATTTGTAATGCTGCTGCTATGGAGGTATATATGCAAGATTATGAGTTGTATGTTTCAACAAGCAATTCCTGCATTATTTGGATATTTATTTAGCTCATAAAATTGTGTGATGTCCTTTCAGGCACTTCCTATATTTCTTGATGGCCTAGTTACGGCTTGGGGCGCTATACTGATTTCTGTCACGTTGATTCTGTTTGGCGAGGTGAGGTTTTTATTTTGCTGAGTATAAGCTTTAAGACTGACTAAACCAGGACATATGGATTTAGGGATGATTAGTTGGTGATGGGTGGCTGGGCATCCCGGCACCCACCCAGATGGGAAGGGTAATAGAGTTCCATAATGGTGTGTGGGTGCCTTCCCTAAGCCTTTTTATGGCTTTATCTACCCTGAATTTCTACACGGGGGGCTGAATTCACATTAATTATGTGATGGGATTCTTAGGATAGTCAATGCCCTTGTGTTATTAGGGTTATGATTATTTCAATAACTTGGAGTGAAGTTGTTGTCACTCCCTCCCACTCAAATAAGTGGCAATTAGTCTTTGTAAATTTTAGCGAAATAGTAGCGGAACTTCTGCAGCATTGTTAAAATGGGCAAACAAGCTTCTGGTTGGGGGTTACTTTCTGCACCTCATTACATTTGTTGCCGTAAGATGCCATTAGGGCTTGCTGACAGTCTGTGTGGCATGTAAGCAAAGTCCTAGTGAAAATGCTTCTATTCCTTGTTCTGTGCTGCTTGTTTAATGATGTAGGCATTTGATAGAAGTGTATTGTTCTTCAAAACACAAGTTAGCAAGAGTTGGATGTACTTGTTTCTTAAAAGCGAAAGAATTAAGCTGTTTGCTGAAGCCACAAGATGAATTTACATCTACTGCTTTTGTCAGTGTCAAAAGATTTACATGTGCTGTTTTCTATTGTGTGGTTGAGCAGATCATACCACAATCTCTTTGCTCAAGATATGGACTTGCCATCGGTGCAGCCACAGCCCCAATTGTTCGTGTTCTTGTTTGCATCTGTTTTCCTATTGCATATCCGATAAGCAAGGTAGACTCTTTTATGCAATGATATAGTTAACTTTCCACCTAGCTGAAAGTTGTCTTTCTGAATTGAGTGCCAACTTTATTCCAAGTCTGATTATCAAATGTTGGCTTTGGGATGATAGTTGTTTGTCTTATATTAGTAGCTCATTTAGTTGCTGTGATTTCCAGCTGTTGGACTTTCTGTTAGACATGGAAATAGAGCTCTTTTCCGACGAGCTGAGTTGAAAACTCTAGTAAATTTGCATGGGAATGAGGTAATTACTTTAAGCTATGTTGTTGATACAGTTATGTGCTTGTGCTTCTAACACATCGCCACATAGATCTAGCTGTTTTTTGCCCTTTATCATTTAAATGACTTGTTGCTTCTTTTAAACCACTTGGACTAGGATTTTACTTGTTTTTCAATCTAGGGAATCTGTACTGCTAAACCACTTGAATTAGGATTCCTTACCATGTGTTGATTATTTTATATTTTCTAATACCGTGGCTTACTTGTAAACAGGCTGGTAAAGGTGGAGAACTTATTACGATGAAACAACTATAATTGCCGGTGCACTTGAGCTGCATGACAAAACAGCTAGTGAGGCTGATGACCCCGATATCTGAAATCTTTGCCATTGATATTAATGCGTAAGCTGACAGGTTTCTATATTTTTGATGTCATTATAAGTTATTGATCTATGCGTATCACTGCCTCTTCAGCTGCTTGATACTGGTGTATTCTTCCATTTATGTGCAGGAATCTGATGAACTTGATTTTGGAGAAAGGGCATAGCAGGATACCAGTCTACTACGATCAACCTACAAACATAATTGGGCTAATTTTGCAATTATTGATTTATTTGTGCAGTTGCCCTCGACGTAGCTGGAAAGATTCTCTTGCCTAATTTCCGCACAAAATAAACCAATTCTCCACGAACCTTGATTTCACTTTCCTCATGTTTCCAACTTTGTAACTACTCTGTCTCTATGTTTCATGAACCAAAAACTGTTACCTAACAAATCCTCCCCTTACTTTCAATTCGTGGGTTCCACTTGAATTGTGATTTTGACTTTGTAGTGACTCAAGATAATTTCCATTAACCAATAAACTGTTGAACTTTGTTAGAAATAACATTACTTAAAAGTTTATGGAATGTCTTCACCTAGAAAACAAGCCTTCTCTTAACAAAAGTTAAAATAAGTGGCCATATAAGGTCAACTAGGAGGTTCAAGGGGCTTACCCCATGAGGCCAGGGGAACCTGGGTGGCTGCTTTTGGACTTTTAGCGCCTGTCACATCCTTTTCCGTATCATCATTTCTTAATTCATTTTTTACCAAGACAAAAATGTAATATTACATTACTAATCTTTTACTAATAATGACCCACATGGTTCAAAACTTCCAATTTCCTCAAAGAATTCAGTTGAATAAGTCTTCACCCTAACCGTTGAAATGCTTGAGATTCTGCATTGAGTGGTGAGATATGCAATGTCTTCTCTAAACTAATCATGATAAACTCTGGCTGAATAAAGTTCTTGAACACTGAAATCTGTCTCTGATTTTAGTGTATTCTCAGAGCTAAGCTTGCTTTTACCTCGTCTTTCGTCATGTGTGTAGTTAATTGTGCTCATCCACCATCCTCCTACCATCTATAAACAAGTCTATGTTCCATTTTCGTCATTAATACCATTGCTGCCTATTTGTTTTATGACATTGTAGGTCAAGAACTTGTTGACTGTCCATCCAGAAGATGAAACTCCCGTGAAAAACGTTACCATCAGAAGAATCCCAAGGTATGTGTTATATCTTTAGTGTTGGAGAACTATTAAGTCTTTACATGGCTGCAAAAGCAAATTACTCTTATGCTTTATTTGGTTTGTCATTGCTGCTAGCATATATTTAACTTTTTATGATCAGTTAAAAGTACATATTTAATTTAAATTCAAGTTCTTTCTGCTGTCTTTCAGTAACTCAGGTTCTTTTGGCAACCTTTGATATTTTTTCAGGCCTAGAGTTGGTGATTCTGAAAATCTCCAGAAACTAAGAAGTGAAAAAGAACTTAAATAGTTTTAGCTGCCTTTCCAGTCTGCTAAGTTAGTATGCAAGATGAGGAAGACTGTAATTCTGTGTCTGTGCAGTATGCTGTCAATTGGTAGTCTCTTAAGTGCTTTTTAGGTCTAAAATATGTTTGAAGTCTTTTCATGTTGGTCTATGCAGCATTTTTCCAACCCCTTGTATATGACCAATTTGTCCATGTTTAAGAGTACATTTTTCCAATTCACATGCTTCCTTCTTTTTAGAGCTTCACAGTCTGAGTCTGAACATCCATTTTCCAGAACTATGCATCATCGAAACAAATCTGTGGGGCTTAAGGCTGCTAGACATCACCAAAAAAGAAAAAAAAGCTTAAACCTTGAATTGATAATGAATGGACATGTCCGAGTTATTAAATTTGACGAAGTTGCTATAAAGAGTGAACTAGTATGCTATCTGTTACGTGCAATATAGTTGCAGATGGTAGAAGTCCTAGGTAGTAATGTGGCTTATCCAAGTTTTCCTCCCAAGTCCCAACTCAAGCTAGCTAACTTGCTTACACATTTGTCTGATGAGCATCATTTAGGAGTAACTTTCTCTCAGTACTTATATTTGGTCTGATAATTTGGGGGTAGAACCCAAATAAATAGGTAGGTGATGTCTACACTGTGCATTACAATTTACAACAGAGGGAGGGAGGGAGAGAGCGCATACGTGTGTGTCTTGTGTGTGAATACAACTTATGGCGCATGCTTGATTTCTGTTTGATGCTGAATGATCTATAACAACATATCAAAAATTAAGGCAATAAATTTAAGTATGTGGTGTGTTTTGACTGGCTTGTCAAATTTACAAGGAGTTTTAGGCTTATATTCCTGTTGATATGAGCCTCTAAATAGTTAGAAATATGAAAGAACTGGTTTTCTGAGGGAATTTCTCTGAAAGATTCGAGTGTAATGGTCTCGAATAAAGATGAATATTCAATTAATTTTAAAACTAAGTTTGAGTGGAAGGATTTCTGTGTACAAGGTTTGTCCAATTAATTTTAAAACTAAGGAGAGTATGATTTTCCAGATCCCTTTGTATGGGTCTATGCAATGTTGTGACAGTTCATAATTCTTTTCCATGTTATATTTCATCACATCTAACTTCGGTGCTTCCAAATGGAACACATTACTCCATTCAGTGAGAGTTGGTTCTACCTAGATCCTAACTGAAATAAAAAAAAAATTGATTTAGTTTTATTTGAAAAAAGGTTTATTTTTTAGAAAGATGGGCAATTTCATTTTTAAAAATATTTCAAAATGCATAGATGAAAATGATAAAGATTGGGCTTGTGAAAAAGTGAACATGCTATTCAACTTTAATGTAGACGGGGCAACTTAAATGCTGTCCATGATAGTGTCATGTGTATTCAAGATGAAAATATTTTAGTCTTGTATTTTATGTCATCTAACCTTTCTAATAAGGAAGGCCATCTGGTTTGTGTCAATGATGCTGCATTCGTTTTAAGTTGCAATTACTATGTGATGATTGTTCTTATGCTTCCAAATATCCTACAAACATCTTCGTGATATCCGCTCCTGCAGGGTCCCAGATTCTATGCATTTGGATGACATCCTGAATGAGTTTCAGAAAGGCTTACACATGGCTGTAGTTGTAAGACAGTGCAACAAGGATATGGATCAGCCTGCTAGCAAATCCCCTGCAGAGAGTAGGTTTTGCCTGCTGGCTTATTTTTCTTTATCGCGTGTAAACCTTCTTTAATTTGGACACTCCACCTTCTCTTGCTCTCTCCAGATCCCGTGAAAGATGTCAGGGTAGACATTGATGGAAAGCCTCCCTGAGAAGAGTCTGAAGACAAAGCGACCATTGCAGAAGTGGAAGAGTTTCCCTAACGGTGGAAATGCTTCATTCAAAAGTACTAGGAGCAAAAAGTGGACAAAAAACATGTACTCGGACATTCTGCGAATAGATGGAACTCCCTTGCCAAGACTTCCAGAAGAGGAAGAGGTTGTTGGAATAATAACTATGGAAGATGTTATTGAAGAGCTTCTACAGGTAAAACTTAATACAATTTGCTCTATGTTGAGCTTTTATATTTTGATGCTTTTCTTGACCTTTATATTTTGATGCTATAGGAGGAAATCTTTGATGAGACGGATCACCATGAGGAGTCGTCATGATGTCGTAGTTATGTTATTGTTAGCACACAAGGTATAATTAGAAAATTTTGATGTCTTATTTAAGACAAATGCTTTCGTGAACTTCAGAGCAACTATAGTAAAACATTCTAGACATTTTGTACAAGACCTCCCTCCTGTCTACTGAAGAGACGTACCCTAAAAAAAGTTGCAAAAAAGGTTCCGACTTTGGCTGTGTATAACTTCATGGCTAGCTAATGTGTAAAATTTTCGACATCTTATGTCTATTATAGGCGTTTCGACATGCCATTTTGAAATTATGAGCCTTTGAATATGTGATTCGGGATTATGATTTTAAATTTTAAGTTCTCCAAAAAGTAAGGTATGAGGTTTTAAAATTTTTGTTTACATGTTAAATTTGATCCATAAATTTATATTTTTTGTTAACATCAGCGTTTTAAATTTTGCAAAAAAAGTTTCATGCTCAAAGTGAAGAAATCATTCGTGTTATGTGAAAAGAATTATATTAAAGAATAACTAGTTGTTATTATTATTGACATGAATTTTCATAAATGTATATGTATTTAAAAATTTATAATCATAAATATTTTTTTATAAAAAAAAAATGTAGAGATATGTGATTTATTAATGCGGTGATTAGATATTTGAAATTTGTTGATGAATTGGTTTGTTTACAGTTAAATGACTTATTCCAGTAAAGGTAGAGCTTTGATCTTATATTTGGCTCCCAGTTGTGACACGTAATTTGCCATGTTTACAGTTAATTTGCCATATCTTAATTTTATAAGATCGATCATATCATTAAATTTGAAATACAAAGCCAAAGAGTTATCAAATGTGTCATGCATTTCCACAGAAGAAATATGACTTCGTTTACCAGACCAAATCGGAATAACTGTCACATAAAATCTAAGGGGAATATATGGAAGAAACAACTCAAAAAAATTACTTTGTATAGTTCACGTTTTGAATCTATTCATGAATTATTCAGTAATAGATCTTCACAATCAGATCTATCTATACTCTAACGATATTTAATTATAAAATTTTTTAGGTAGCTGACTCTCTTAGTCCGCCTGCCAGATTGGAACCTACCTAATCTTTATGTTTTATGCTTTTTAAATAAGATTTTCTCCGCTTAATGGATAACCATGTATTACCAATAGAGAATTTTTTATCATCTTAAATTGTGATTGGATTTACACCTTCAACAGAAACTATAAATTTCATACACAATGAGGAATATGATAGATTTTTAAAAAAATAATGAATGGAGTTCCTTTTTTTCATCATATTCTATTCACCGATACCGATCATTTGATACCGTAAAAGTATTTTGTGATGAGGCTTGACATCGACCCAACGTACGTACATAAATAAGCTTAACTTAAAAAAATTACAAAAAAAAGATATAAATTTTTAGCATAAAAATAATAACAACATACTCGGTGTAATTTTATAAGTGGGGTACGTTTAGCACGAAGAACGAAGGAGGATATATGTGTTCAATCTCTAATTTATTCCTTATTATACATAATTTTTTTATATACACTTTTACATGATCATATAACCATGTAAATACAACAGGGTCCATTTCTGAAAATCCTCCAAGGTTTATTATATAACCATAACATGCTTTCTCTAACCTCTTTTCTTGCTGGATCAGAGCGAGAACTTCTATGTTAATTGTTGATGCTCGCGTTACAAATTACTATATACTAACTTATTATGTCACTTTAATTTTGTTATCAAAACTTATACTCTCTCCGTTTCAATTTATATGATGCATTTTAACTGGGTACGAGCTTTAAGAAATATGGAAAGACTTTTGAAACTTGTGATCTAAAATAAGTTACAGATATTTGTATGACTATGAAACATTTCATTAAGGGCGAAATGTCTATTTTTAAAGTTAAATTGTTACTAAATATGTAGATGTGTAATTCTTTGGACTCGACTAAAAAGAAAAGTTGCATCACATAAATCGATTGCAGTGAGTAATTTTCTATAAAGATTAGAAATAATACAACAGCACATCGACCGGACGGTGTTTTGATGAAACTTTTGAGTACCAAATGTTAATAATATGTAAGTGTTGCAATTAGTTGGGGCAAACATATATTACAAAGTTATTAGTTTAACACAGAATGAAAAATAGCTTGGCAATGTTAAAAGTCATTGTATCTTTTTTGATAATCAAACATGACCACAATTTTTTTAAACGAAAAGAATTTCCCCAAAAATGGACTAATTCAATCGTCATATATATCAAAACTCATCCTTAGTAGGAACTAAATTTAACTAATTGGTGTATAAATAACATTGTGGGGACTCAAAACTCTAATGCAATATGGAATAATCGATTGCATTGGTTGGTATAACCATTTACAATCTTAAGTCGACTTGTCCACCCTAAGGGCTCATCACAGATGGGGTTGAGGAAAAAATTACCAAGAAAATCTCAAATGTAAGCATAGTGTTGCACCTGCACTGAATTTTAGAATACTGAGCTGCAAACTAAAAGCATTAGATCATCAAGACAGACAAGGAAGGCGATTTGAGCTTAGTTAAGCACCCCATAGTTATAGATATTAGTAAGATCCAAGCTCATAAACTTAGCAGAGCTAGGCTGAGCCAACCCAAGCAGACAGGCGAGTTAAGGTCTAATCAACCAAGTTGTCAAGTCATGCTTACAAGATACAATATACGAGTTATACTGACAATGCCTCTTGAAGAAGCTTACATCGATTTTGGTTGTGAAGTGGAAGTGAGAAATAAAAGATCATCTTTACAGGAGAAATGTGCAAAATATACAAAAGTACACAACAAATGAAACTTCCACAAAGCAGGAACAAGAGTTGTGATGTTATGAATCAACCTCACCGAAAAAAGTTACCATATGCTGCTCCCACTTTCTATCTGTGACGGACTCTTCTTTCTCGTCTCTTCTCCCTCATTCCATCCTCCTTATCCTTAGACTTCTTTTTTGATCTATGTTTCCTACAGTGGTCATGGTGCTTACTGGATTTAGCCTTCTTTGGGGCCTTTATCTTATCATCTGAAAGAGATTCATTTTCTGAAGAACCAGGGGAATTCAGCCAGAGGGGCTTCTCTGGACCAATGACAATATGATTTCCACGTCCTTTGCTTAGTTTCATATCAGGACTTGCTAACTCTTCTTCTCTGGGATTCGGACTAGAACGAAGGTATGGACCAGCTTCATCCATTCGTGACCCAACAGTTCCCCTGCCCCCGCTTGACCCTGCCAATAACAAGATGTTCAATTAGCTAGGTGAGACATTGAGTTTTGACTTTGACATCCTAAAGACAACGAAGTGAAAGTTTAAGACACAACACATGCAGCCACAAAAAGACGTGGTCCTATTTCCTTCTTTATTTTCTTTTGTCGTTGCACGAATAGATGTTTCAGAAGAAAACTGACCTCAATGTAAAAATTCCTCTTAATTTCAGCATCTCTCAAGCCTTCATCTTCATTTTGAATGAGAATCTTGTATCTCCCTTTTCTTTGATCCACTTGTGCCTGAATCGGTATCACATCTCTCACGTGACCTCCTTTCGGAGACACTAAAACCATGACACTTCGTATCACTGTTCTTATCTGCCGACTTTCCGCTGAGCCTGTTTTCAAGCTCCACCCTTCTGCCTTAACTTCCACATCTCACTTACTTCAACAGCCCGGTTAGCTGCAATTGGTAAAATTTCAGAGCCACAAAAGGTGCAACTAGAGCACTAATATATGAAACCTGTCCATTGTGCCATATATGTGTGCAGACTAATTTTACCCTTAGCAAACGATACTTATCACATTTTCCGGACTGACAACCATAGGTGCTCTGTGTAGGTTCTTCACAAGTCAAGTCGTACACAACCTACTAAGGCAGCAAAATAAATTCACAAAAAACAAAATTGAGAAAACAAATAAGCACATATTCATGAAGTAGTTCTTATATTATCTTATACACAACTTTGAATGTATGCTAGGTTCTTATGCAATCACTTGATTTCCTAATACTCTTGCAGGAGATAGGTTAAGAATCTTCATATATAAAGCATGCTCAAAGACCACAACAACAACATACTCTAGTATAATCCCACAAGCGGGTAGAGTGCACAAAGACTGCCAAAAATTCCAATCAAAAAAAAACTCAGTTCCTTTACATTACTGTCGGAAGCTAAGAAATCCTAACCTACCATCCACTGTCTTTTCCCTGATAAGATAGGTCTAATGATTGGAAAAGGCACCAAGAAGCTAAGACATCTGGGATAAAGGTTACACCTACACTTTCCCTACACAAAAATATAAATTCTATAGACATCTATTCAAGACATATTTGGTTTCTTTCCTTCCACGTTACCCACCAAATGCAAGCCAGAACCGTATCTCAATCCTCCTCTTATGTTCCCACATCCTTTGCCTGTCGAGCATTAAAGAAGCTGCTGCTTAATAGTGCTAGGCATTACCCAACTGATGTGGAGCATATTGAAGGATAAATTCCAAAACCGATCTGAGAAGCTATAATGTAAACATAAATGTTTAACATCCTCCTCTTGCGGAAGATACAAATGAAACAGCAATGCATGTATGCACAAAGTGGAAGGCAAAACTCTTTCAACAGAATGCCCTTTACCTCTACATGGTCTTCTTTGACTCGGTGAATTCTTTTCCCTAATTAGTTGGAGGCTCTGCATCCTATTTCTTCTCCTATTTCCTTCATTCACTGATTCTTTTGTAATTAGTCTTATAGTGCTCCGATGTTGTTTAAATTCCAAATGCAAGACATAATAGATCATACTTAAGCTTCTCCGTACTTCCTTTTCTTTTTAACTTATAAATCTTTTGCACCAGTCAGCTATTCTAAGCTTTCATATTTATTGTCACTACACACAATTTATTCAACGAGAAGCTGCAGCACTTAACACCAAATTTCTGCCAAGAGAAAGTTAAATTAGCTGAATAATTGACACTAACTCCAATTAAGTGCAGCCAGATATTGAGTTACTTTGGATGAAAGCTGCCAAAGACGGAAATAAGAAATAATGGATCAGACCTTAACAAAAGGCTAGAATTAGATGGAAAATAAAAGTGATACTTGCCTTGTTGTACTCCAAGAACAGTTGCTGTTAAAAACCGTGAATTTGGTCGCGCCCTGACATTAGGCCGATGAAGATAAGAAAGTGCACCCTCTGACTCTGCTTCCCGCCCCCTGCAGCCTCTTTCAAAAGAATTGTCGAATTCTATTCTCTGCCTCTAAATCCATTTCCAGCCCCTATAACATTACACAAGAGGCATGATTTACTATGCAAAACCGCAAATGGTCAAATAAAGAAGCCTTGCAAGCAGAGGCAGATGCAGCATATACTCAGCTCCGACTACATATATATCAAATCTAAGAAATTTTTGTAAATATGTAATATTTTAAGAAGATGCAGCCATTGCCTTTAAATCCAAGATTTGTCTCCATAGGTGACGTATAAAATCAATAGACTACAACCTTATGGGAAGGCAATGATGGCTGTTATATCAAAGTAAGTTGACTGAAAATATAACATAAATGCTTTAAATATGCAAAACCATAAATGGTCCAATAAAAACATATGCGCCAGCCAAACACTAGTTGTCTTTGACTATATACAACAACATACCCCGTGAAATCCCATAAGTGAGGTTGGGGAGGTTAGAACCTACGAGATAAAGGCTGTTTCAGAAGGAGCAAATCAAAGTAGTAATGGCTTTGACTTTGACTATATGAATCCTTTAGATCCATTCGCGATTCAGGTAGAGTTCATTGCAGTACTGAATTTGTCTTTTAAGATAAACTAGGTAATTTAAGGCCCATGCACGGGTCCAAGCACGACCTACAACAGCCTGGGGCCAACATAAATGTCCCTTCTAAGTCTGAGTTTAGGTGCTGATTGTGATTTTCATGGCTAATATAAGCAGGTTGATCCTTTTTTCAAGGAGCAATCTCACAAGATCATATTACGAATTGATGAGTCTAAGACATATGTAAGTCCTTGAACTTAAAAGAGACTGACAACAACATGAATCAAATACAAAATGTAAACAGATTTTCTTTTGAAAAAGGATAACTGTTCCAAAGATATTTTCTTCAAGTTGTATTTTTTTTTACTTAAATCAGAGAGGACTTTTACAGGAACAAATATCTACATAAATTAAGCTCACAAAGAAAAATAACTTACTGAACCAGTGTAGCCTCTAACCCATTGCAGGCAGCCGTCCTAGCCTAGCTAGTGCAACTGCAAATGATGAAGTCCCCTAATACTTCCTCTATTAACTAACATATAACTCTTTTTCAGTGTTATGTGTTATTAACAAATATTCAATAGGAATAGAATCTACTAATTACCTAAACTCAAGATTGGTGAAAAAGTATATCCTTACTTTTTTATACTTTTTCAATACTCATTCTCGGTTACAAATTTCCACATTACATTAAAGATATGTCCAAAGATAATAAACATCAAATTGCTTATCTGTTGAGGCTTCACTATAGAAATTTTGCTCTATTTATTTATTGAATAAGATAAATCAATAAGTTGTTAACACAAATTTTTTAGTTTGTCTCACCTGGTAGCTTTGCTTATCTGTCAAAGAAACCTAAATGCTTTTATAGCCTCAGATTAGCAGTGACAACATATCTTTAAGCATACAAAGTGTAAAATAAATGTGAAGAGACAACATAACTCAACTTCCCTAATGCTCAACATACAAATTTGTTGTGTACATCTCCTGTTTTACTGAAAGTTGAAGGCTTTACCACAAGAAATAATGGACAACACTAAACAATTACATCTTATATCCACCAAAAGACCTCCTCAATTATACAAACGCAAGTAATTTCCAAGACTTCTCCAAACTCCGAAGTAAGTCAAACATCACTTTTTATCAACTACTGCAAGTTGCCTCAAAGAAAGAACCACAAAGCTTCAATGATTTCAGATGAAAAAACAAAACAAGATTCACACTACATACATAAATCATGTGGGATTCAGATAAAGATGGGTAAATGCTAAACCGACAAAATACAAATTAAAACATAAAACAACACTTACCGAGATATATATAAAGGCGAGCAACAGAGGAACGAAAATTAGGTTTTAACCCAGATAAGAATAATAAGAAGAGGAACGATTCAGAGAGGGTAAAAGATAGCGATGAAAGAGAAACGAAGAGGGAGCAAAGAAATTACTTACACAGAGAACTTAGGATTAATAGAATTATGCAGGTCGGAAAATTCTATAAGAGTGTCAATTAAGTTAGGTTAGGCCAACCTCAAATTAAATGTGGGATAAAACACCACAGGCTACGGTTTGGGATCTACTGTGGGATTTTTATTTTAAAATTTATTTTTATTAATTTTAATTAGTTATATAATTTTTATATTATAATTATGTATTTATTTTTTAAAAAATTAGAAAAACAAAAAAAAAAACATGTAATTCAATATTATTGATTGTATATCAAATTAATTAATAGTCTGTTTGGTCAGGTTTCTAATTATATTTTTTCAAAAAAAATAAAAAAAATAAAAAAAATAAAAAAAATAAAAAAAATAAAAAAAATAAAAAAAATAAAAAAAATAAAAAAAATAAAAAAAATAATATATTATAATTAATTAAATTTTGATTTGATTAATTTAAAAGTATAAAGATATCTATTGTCAATGGGTTGAAAATTGTTTTCACCCTCAACTTTTCTTTAAAAAATCAAACTCCCCTTAACTTTAAATAATTAGATATTCTCCCTTTTTATCATAATCACTTTTAAACGCTTATTTTCCAATCTCTTCAATCCTCCACGTATATAATACTTTTTTTATATTATATATAATATAATGTAGATATTTATCTTTCCTTATTTTAAATTCACTAACATTATAAGTAGAACAATACTTTTATGAATTTGTCAAAATCTAACTGTTATTTAGTATTTTTTATTATTGTTATTAAAATAATGTATACATTAAATATGTATATATGTATGTGCGTGCATGTGTGTGTATTTATATTTCTTCCTTTTTCTTATCCTCTCATATCTATATAAATAATAAAATTAATTGTTATTACTGTAATATTTTGTAGCATATAATTTAAATTAATAAATAACTAAAAAAAATAAAAAAAATAAAAAAAATAAAAAAAATATATTATTTTTTTTGTATTTCATACATTGAAATATATTTATAAAATTATTATGTTTTTGTAATTTTTCACCTGTATAAATAAATATTAGAGTTTTTATTATTGGGTAGTAAAATTATTTTTTTATTCTCGCTAATTTACTTCGTTATAAAACGCCATTAACTTATATACCTAATTAGTATTTTTTATTTTATTTTTCAAAATAATATATATTAAATAAATTGTTTCATATATATATATATATATATATATATATATATATATTATGATTTTAAACTAATGCAGTTAAGACAGTCAGATAATGTAAACACATCTGACAAAATGACATTTTAAAAAGTCAATTATGATAAAGTATAAAAATGTTATTGTTCAAAGTTGAAGGGGGAGTTTAATTTTTTAAAGAACTGGGGGTGAAAACAATTTTCAACCATTGTCAATATAATGAAATTGGACTCAACAAATACTTATTGGTTTTATCAAAATTTGATTTGGTAACTTCAAAATTAAATTAATTTTAATTTGGTTTAGTTTTTTTTTTATGTTTAAATATTTAAATTAATTTTAAATATTTAATTTTAATTAAATTACATGTTTTTTTTGTTTTTTTAATTTTTTCTTTTTTTAAATATTGATTAAAATTGTACTCCTTCTATTTTAATTTAATTTAAGTATTTCATCCGATTCATTTCATTTATCATATTATTTTTTGTGCTTTAAAAAATATTAAAAATATAATCTAATTAAACTACTCTCATTATTCTTTGATCTCAAATTTAATATACTATTCATTTTACTGCACTAATTTGTTTTCTATATTTTTTAGAACAAAAATAAAGGTAAAAAGATAATTAATTTTATTTTAAAATCTAATATAATAACTTTTTAAAATTAAAATAGTTATTTTAGTAATTATACTAATAGAAAATATGTTATTGAAGTGAATAATAGTATAATAGAGCAATTAAATTAGATATTATACAAAAAAAATACATAGTACTTGAAATACTAATAATTCAAAAAAAAATTCCTTATTTTTTATTTTAAACGTATATAAAATTTAAAAAAGTAAAACTATTTAAATTAATATAATTTTTTTACTCTTCCAAAATGTGAAAGTTATTAGAACTTTCTTCCAAAATATGAAAGTCATTAGAACTTTCTAAAAGTCATTGATTTTCTAAAAATTCAATACTCCTTGCATGAAGTAGGACAATTTTAAGCTATTATTTGTTACAATTTATATTATGTTAATAGAAAATTAGAAATAAAAATATAGATTTTTGTGATACATATTGAACCACATGGAGAAAATAGAAAATAATATATAAAAATAAAATAAAATATAAACTAAAGTTACAATTATACCCTTGATCACACGAATCAGGTGCAGAAAAGAATGGCATCTTTACACTAATGGATGCAGAAAATCTACTGGCATTGCTGGAAAAACAGTCCCTTAGAAATGATTAGATGGAGTTCATAAAATAATACTTTTTTTTTTTAATTTTAAAAGAAGAAGAAATCCAAAAAGGACTTGAAATTTGAGTCTTTAGTCGATCACAATATAAAAAGAAAACAAATTTTCAGGATTCCTCAAATTTATCATTCATAATATACGAATTGGAGTCAACTTGTTTGTGCAGTGAGATTAGACACAAAACATTCATCGAATTTAATATTAAACGCTTCAACATAAAAAATGAATGAAAAAAGAAAATATTAGGTTTAGTTTCATACATCACAGACGAAAAAGAGAAAATCAAGAGCAAGAGGGGAACTTACGATTCAAATTCTCTGGTGAGAGATCACCGATAGCCTGCCATAGAAATGGAAAATCTTAGAAAAAAGAGGCTACCCTAATTTCAGAAATCAAGAACAACTGAACTAATAGGGAGTCCACTGTTTTGAAATCCATTACCTACTCCTTTCATTAGGAGTCATTTGCACGAGGACTAGCCTGTTCTTTTAGCCATTAAAGAAGGATTTCTTACATAAATATTATTTAAAAATATTAATTACAATTAAATATATATAAAAAAAATAAAAAAAATATAAAATTTTTTGTTTTTTTAATTATGTGTTTATTTTTGTATTTTAATTAAATTACATGTTTTTTTTGTTTTTTTAATTATAATTATATATAAAACACTCTTTTTTTCATTTTTTTTCTTTCTTTGTAGAAATTTCAAGACAAGAAAAATAAGATTCAAAAAGTTAATAATGCATGAATAGTATCTAAACTCGAAAGGTTCGTTAAAGATATTTTTGTATGGATAAAAATTATACACAATATAAAAAATTAAATGCACATATATGCTTCTAATTATATAATATATATATTGATACACATGTACATAGTATAATATATAGTATATGATGTCTAATATATATTATATCATACTCTTTATATGTGAAAGACTAAACTAAAAGAAAATTTTATGAATAATATTTTTTAAATAAAAATATTATTATTTTTTTTATTTTTTTTATTTTTTTTATTTTTTTTATTTTTTTTAAAGTTGAGTTAAAATAAATTTATACAAGATACATTTTTATGTTAGAATTGAACAAGTGTGGTGGTATCACAAAGCCTAGTGTGCATGTAAAAGCAATGTTATTGATGATTACTCATTAAAGGTAGGAATTAAATATCTTTCATATTTAATCTATTAAAATTATCGAATAAGTAATTACTTATATCATTTATAGAAATAATATTATATTTAAAATATTTATGTTCTTTATTTATTTATAAAGTATATATTATATATTATGCAATTTAGAGTAAAATAAATATAAATTTTGTAATTACTATTTTAAAATATTAAGTATTAAATCTCCCATTAAAGAAGAGAAAATTACGTAATACAACAAAATGTGCTGCTATATTTATTTACTTGCACATAATTATATATTTTTTTTAAAAATTACACTTTTGAATTATATTTCAATTTTCTAGTATATCTCTTCTCTCCCCAATTTCGCTTGTCTCTCTCCTCGCCTCTCTCCTCTCTTCCTCTCTCTCTCGTCGCCTCTCTCCCTCTCTCCCCTCTTTCTCTTTCTCTCTCTCTCCCACCACGAAGTGACATGACACACATTCGATAAAATTTCTTAATATCTTTTATTTAAGCCACCCGCATTTACTAAATCAATAATTTTTATATTTTAATAGTAATAGTTTATGTTTAAAGTTGGGTGAAGTGTATCCTCGTAAGATATTAGTTACTCTACTCAACTATATATGCTTTCATTAATTTTTTTTTAAAAATATTTTTATTTTTTTTATTTTTTTTATTTTTTTTAAAATGAGTCATTTAATTATGGTTTTTTTAATTATATAATTAACTAGTTAATTCATATTTTGTATTATAAATGATATAAGTGATATAAGAAGAATGAATACACATGATACAAGAGCAAATGAATACAACTAAATTTGAGTGAACGAAAGACAACCTAAATGCGTATGAATATAAGGGATACAAGAGTGAATGCAATCTAAATTCCTACACTAATACAAGCGAAATTAGAGAGAATGAAACAAATAATACAAGAACGAATGGATACAAGAGCGATTAAATATAAATGCAATTAGAGTGAGTAAATATAGTCCCTTGTATTATTCGTTGTTTATATCTTTATACAAGCGCTTTGTATTTGTGATGCGGTCTGAATTGGCCAATTCAACCTAAATGCACACATGAATATAACAAATATAATCCAAGCCTAATACTTCAAAAAGTATTTGTATATAGAAATTCAAAGGGGGAGAGACGTGGAAATACAAATTACAACATAAATGCACGTAAGAATATAATAAATACAAGCTTGTCTCTGTCACCTTAAAAAATTTACAAACACAAAGAGAAAAGTGAAAAATACAATAAATATAATTAAATACAAATTATAAATATAACAAATATAGTTGCATGACACCTTAAATTAAAAATACGTAAATGCAGGAGAGAGAGAGAGAGAGAGAGAGGGAGAGAGAGAGAGGGGTGGAAATATAGATACATGGAGAGAGGGAAGGATGAAATAGAATACAACCTAAATGCACATATAAATACAACAAATACAATTGTCTAACAAGTATACAACTACAAAGAGAGAGAGAGTGAGAGATAGAAATACATAATACAAAAAAGAAGAGGAGAGAGATAGGATACAATCTAAATGCATATATTTAATACAACAAATACAAATACGACAATTTAACAAATATACAACTACGCAGAGAGGACAGAATACATAATAATGAGAGGTGAGAGAGAGGGCAGGCCAACTCAATGCACGAGAGAGAAAAGGAGAGACAACGAGAGAAAGTGAAAGAGAGAGACTGAGAGAGGCAAGAAAACATTCATTTTTTAACCGAATTATATATAACCAAATTATAGCTAAACCCACCTGTAAATCTTTTATCCTTTCTTTTATACGGATATAAATTATAATATAATACGACTATACGACTTAAATCTTCTTAAATTATATTCTTCACCTGAGGAAGTTACATATGTGGCCCTGGATGTGGTTTAAATGACCAATAAGCCAATTGTAACGGCTACTTACCGACATGTGAGTTCAGTTGTTTAAACTCAGTCCGCTTTCTCGCTTTGTCATAGAAAAACACAAACAAACGTCACACCGTTTCTTGCTTTTCTCTCTTTTTCCAATTGGAGTGTGTGGACGCTCCAGTACTTTTGTTGTGTGAAAAAAAAAATGGCAGAAGAGAAGCATCACCCGGAAATCGAACCCGAAATGGACGTAGATGAAGGAGGAGAAGAGGAAGACGATGAAGTTTTTTATGAGAGAATCGAAGCCCCAAAGTTTGTGGATTCCCTCCACTCCCGACCACTACCGCCCTGATGATCGTTACTGGTTCTGCCTGCGTGTTGGTATGTAAAGTAAACTTCCCTTATTTTCCATAAATTAAACCTTAATTGACTCTCTCTCTGTTTACTTTATTTTGTGCATTTAATTATTTTTGAGTTCATCTCTCTTAACTAAGAGCTACAATTGAGCTTTATAATTTCTTTAGATAACAGTAGATCTGATTCTTGTCCGGATCTTTACTGCGCTTGTCAATCTGATCTGAGTTCTTGTACTCTTCTGTCTGTACCATGAAGTTAACCTAGCTCTAGTTTGGGACTACACTGTGTATTGTTGTTGTTGTAGTTTTATCTGTGAGAGTCAAATGCAAGTAGGAATTTGTGATGCTCTTTCTAGTCAAGGTTTTCCAAAGATGTGTATGAGATTAATAGTTGCTTTTACACATATTATTGTACAAGCCAGTGGAGAAGTGACTAGGATCTGGATTTTAAGTTAGTTGATGCAGGCTATAGCACCACACCCCATATATTTAGTTAAAATTTTCAAACTGTATGGACCTAATTGAGCCAAAGGTGGATCCACTGTCACCACCAATTGACAAAAATGTGTTGTTTCAAACTTAGAAAGCCTAATTTTGGTTGCGCTGAGGAGTGAGGGAAGAGGGAACGGGGGGTGGAAAGATGCAAGTTAACAATTTCTATAACTGTTTAGTCGTCGGAACTCCAAAAGCCAAAAGTATGACTTCTGTTCTGTTTTCTGTAGTTATGACTCAGAAACATGAAGAAGAAATGGCTCTGGAGAAAATCTACAAGGATTTTGTTCTCCGAGTAAGTTCCTCGATTGCAATTTTTCTTTTCAGATATAATGACTAATAGGGAGCTTAAAATTAAATGGAGCGATACAGACAATAAGGAATATCTATGTAACCAGCCCCAATTTGCTTGAGATTGAGGCGTAATAGTAGTAGTTGTATATAGTGATGGCCTTATTGATATTGTACTGAAATTCTTAATTCTATTGTTGCTTTCTTTGTAATCAGGTAATGGCTGCTAGAAGCCCCAATGTAAGACTTCAGAAAGCACTGAGCAGACATGCTGCAGGGTATAGTAGATCAAATACTAATAAAATTAATGTTCATCTCATTGTTTCCCTACTTGACAGTTGACATCAATTTAATTTTATGTTTCCAGCAAGAACATAAAGTGCCCACTAACAGTGCCACAAAATCTTCCAAGTCTAGACTCTCAAAGTTAGCTGCTACTAACCATTTCTCGTAAACTGATTGAGGACAAAGAGAAGATCAGTCATCCATCAAAGCCAACTTCCACTCCAAAAATCAGAGGAAGGCAAGTTGCTGCCAAGTATCTAACAACCCCAAGGAACAAAAAATGCCTTCCAAATCCAAATTCCTTTCATAGTGTGCAAAACCCAAAGCCTGCAGCCCTTGTTGTTCCAAAGAATAGGACCATAGCAAAGGCTTTGGTCTTCCACTTCAAAAAGCCATCAGTTTAAAGAAATCAGTGGAACTGCGAACCTCTTAACCAAATTATGTCAAGGAATCAAGAAGCTAGAGATAACAGATCAAAGAAGCGCTCACTGGATTACCTCGAAAGTCAAAGGATACAAAACCTAATCGCAGAGATCCTTTGAGGAACAAAAATTCTCAGAAGGACAAAAGCAACACCCCCAAGAACAGTGGAAAGTCCAACTCGAAAGTACCAAGGGAAGCCAGAACTATACACTCAACTAACATTCAGAGCCAAGCTAAATTAGAAAAACAGTGCCACTCCAAGAACATGGCAGAAAATGAATGCAGCAAGCCAGAGGTTGATTTAACTTTAGACAGCCATAAAGACTTACAGCCTGAAGCTAATGTCTGCTCAGACTTGCAATCAACCAAAAATCAGGATTTGCCATCATCAGATGCCATGACAGATGAATTGAACTGCAGTGCTGATCACAACGACGGTGGGAAACGATGATCCACTAAGTCAATCACCTAGTGTAGAGGATCATAATGGTACTGAAGTGGTGAATACTGTGGAACATTCCATTTGTTTCCAGACGTCAGAAGGGGCAGGACATCACCATAGTGAATGCATGGACAGTGATGACAAAGAGAATGTTTCAGTTCCCAATGAGAACAGGTCTAGAACCAGCTTGCTTTTCTTGACATGTTTTAATCCAAAATCTCTTCAAACTATCTTTACACAACCAATTGTCACATTGGTGCTTATGTGTATAAAATTTGGATTGCAGAAATCTCACCAACAATTTAAACCAGGCTGACAAAAAGTTCTTGGTGTGCAGAAGATGCAAAAATCGTCAAGAAGGTATTTTCCCTTCTTTTCCTTTTAGCTTCAGCCTTCAAATGATATATTTCTATGAATGCAAATGTGTTGCCCACTGTGTAATATGATTGATGTGTTGGAGAATGCTCAACCAGTGGCCAAGAATCTTAAGGAGAGTTTGCTTTCCACAAATGCTGGTGCTTCAGGGATGAAACTCAAGAAGCCAAAGCCTACAAATCCTAAACCTTTCAGGCTAAGAACTGATGTAGGCAATTCTACCCTCTATTCTACTTGATTTTAATAGAGTAAGTATTCTTAAATTCCTTATGACAGAGCAATGGATTGCGGAAAGGGGAGTTCTTAGGGAAGCTGACCTACAGAGGAAAAAACAGGTAAGATATTCAGTTGATCTTTTATTGTCAGCAACTTAGCAACCCTTTTGGAATTCTGTCCTCTGGTAATTAAATCTTCCCTTGAATATACTGTTTGCGGTGTTTAGGCAATGTAGCATATCCTGACAACGAAAACAGATGCAATCAAGATTATCCTGAAGGCAATGAGAGAGATTCAAAGGGTTTGCGAAATGATTTATCCGTAAGTGTCATGTATCTCGAGGTTTTTGTTTAATTTGTTAGTATGTTTCATTTTTTACCTGAATCAATTGGCTAGAGAGGTATACTCACCATGTCATATCTAATAATTTGCAGAAGGAGAGTGAGATAACAAGCAATAAGACTTCAGAAGGGAAAGTGATTGAGGAAATCCAGCATAACACCAGAGATCTCATATTACACAAGTAAAAACAGCCAACTTTAGAAATGCTAAATCTCCCATGACATCATGTTTGAGACAAGGTCAGCAACTCACTGTAATAGAAGAAGCATCATCTGAGATTTCAAACCAAATAAAGTGTGGAACCCACGAAAATGGTGCTGCAGCCTTGCTCCGAGCTAAGGCTTTGACAGCTTCCAGAATGTTATCTAGTGGAAGAAGGCCTCTGACAATCCCAGCGGAGCCACACTTCCACAGCACTCACCGTCCCAAAAGTTGCACAAGAACTTAGTGAAACAAGTTCCCCTTTGTAAAGGATTCACTAATTCTTGAGTTTTGTGTGTATGTACTTCAAATGATTCATTTGAGTAAAACGCTTTGAGTTATGTTGCAGAAAAAGTTGCAGAAGAAACTTAGCATATCAAAGCACCCTTGTAGTATTCAAAGTTAATTCAATTAATTCTTGAGTTGTTTATGTACTTCAAATGACTCATTTGAGTCGAATTAAATTTTTCGACATTCTCTCACATTGCATCTCCTATTTCACTGATGTGAGGACAAGACTGCCATATGTAATATACTTTAATTTACAAGCTAGTGAATCACATCAAGAGCCCCAGCTTTCTACCAAATGCACCACATTTTCTTGTCCTGACTCAAGTTGTTGAGCCAGAATCTTAGTGGCTTGAGATGATCCTCCCTAGATAATCTTGTGGTGCCAATCCTTAGCTTCACCTTTAACTAATTCAAAATGCACACATTTTCAAGCCCGGAGAAAAAAAGATTTTGTTATTTACAATCTTTTCTCCCACACTGATAAAATTCATGTTCGTTCAGTAAGAAAACACAACTTAGAGAACCTGGCAACACCTGGGAACTGAATCATTGACCCTCATAAAACATGATTCTCTTTCTGAGGAATATACACTTCATTGATGTTTATAATGCAGTGCCAATATGTGAGCTTCAATGGAACATGAAGCAATAACCAGAGTCCACAAGAATCTAATGTGAACTGTGTTTAGCACCAAAACTTTTCTTAAATTCAGTGGTTTTACTATTCAAAGTTGGTACAAGAATCTAGAGCGATCTGATGTAGGCATGGGAGCTATAATAGTGCGAGGAGAACAGTAAAACAATATGTTGTCTCATTCCTGGAGAAGCATGATTAAGTTCTGTCTTCATCTCAAATTCAAAAGGTTTCCAAGTTATTGAGTAATGCTTTCAGCTTATAAAATTTTATCTTACATCTCTATCCATCATGTCATTCTGCTTGAAGACAGACAGTGTAGCCATTTAGACACCACAATCTCATCTAATCTCGTTTCACCTTTATTACTAAATATATTTATCTTGCTTCTATTTTATCCTAAAACATCTAGTTCTTGAAATACCATAGAATAATTTCAATTTTTGTTGACTCCCTTGTTAGTTTTGTTAATTAACCCATTGTATTTGGGAAGGTGATCCTAATAAATAAGCTCAGACGATAGAGATTCCAAATTGGCATGATGGTAAGTTATTACTGATCAGCCAGTTTAAACTAGATGACATTGAAACCAAAAGCTTTTCAAGTTCAAGTCAGTTTTAATCATGAACTATTTGCATCACTTTGCTTACACACAAGCAGATGAATTGTCCTGAGGAGGCTTGATAATAAACAATTTGCTGCATTATGCTATTACATGAACGATATGGTATTATATTGGCTGTTTACTATCAACTGCATGTGAACTTAAAATAAAAGAATGAATTCTTGAAATATGATTCGTGTCTTCGGAATCTTAATAGTTACAGTTGCATTCAAACTGGAGAATGGAGATCATGTCTTTCTTTCTGCTCTTACACTTTTTAACTACTCTACATGGTGAGTTTGGGGGTGGAGGGTGGGGATTTTCAAGCATCTAACATGGTCAGGTCAACTCAACTATTTAATTGTCACAAAACTATCACAAAACTGTGTCCCAAGAGGTCAACCATCTTGGAGGCTATGGTTTCTGGTGCAGTAATATATAAAAAAAAACAGCAGGGACATGGAGGCAAGCTAATATTCAAAGGTGCATATTTTAAGTTCAAGAACAGTCCTCTTCATCCATTCTCTAAAGATGGGTCACAAAAAAGGAGGAGAAGCTTGTCAAACTCCTCAAGAAAAGGCTAAAAAGTCGGTAGAGCCATAGCCAAATCTCCCTCAACAGCTCCTTAACTTTATTGGAAGGCAACATACAATACAATTATTCAAAACCGACCGTCTAATGCCAAACATCAGTTTGGTGTTATTAAATCATGGAGAGCAGCATCTAGTTAATGTAGTGCCAATGGACGATTACCATTGCTTGAAATTTCTGACAAAGATTACTGCCAGTACTACAAGACTAAAGAGCATACTCAACATCTCATTTCGATCAGGTGGATATTGGTGGTAAATAAAGAAGGCTATGTGATACTCTTTGGACTCGTTTTCATGGATGTTCACATGGGTTGATTGTAGCTGGAGGGAAGGATCCTGCACAGTACTGTCTCTTGATTCCTACTGCAAGACACAGTTATTGGACTGTTCCTCCTCTTGCAATGCCACAATTCCATTCAAGTTTGCAACTCTGTCTTCATCTCCTTCCATCAATTCCAAGGGCTGTTCTTTGATGGTGTTAACAGGATGTTCCAATCCAGCTTTTGTTGTTTCTCATCCGAATGCCAAAATAAATGGATGAAAGAAGAAAGCATCTTGCTTGACCCTAACTGCTCAAAAAGGAAACTGATGCAATTTACTAATGCCATCGGCATTGAAGGCAAGTTCTATGCATTGTCGCAGTGGTGGTACTTTAGCATTCATTGAAGAAATTGAATCCAAGTTCCAAATCACTAAATTAAGCAGAAGCCGGGCTGTTCCATCAGTTTTCTCAAAGCACTTCAAAGAGTATCTTGTTGAATCCAATGGAGAGATCTTGTTGATTTTCTTGATATAAGAACAATCAACTAGGAAGGAGGATGAATTAGAAGTGTTCAAGTTCAATGGATGATCAATCATGGCTAAAACTGGACAATCTCGACAGAACAATATTTGCAGGGACTAATTGCTGTATGTCAGTTAACGCAAGTCAACTTGGCTGCAGAAGCAACTGTGTCTATTTCACTGAGCATGCCACAGATACTTGGCGGTTATATGAAATGGGAATTGCGCTATTTCGCTGTTTTGATGATTATGGTTCTGAAACAAAAAGTCCAGTATGGGAAGAGCCAATAGAGGAGAACAAATTTCTTGTAAGATGAAAAGGAAAAAGTGTCAAACCCAGTTTTAACTTGTCTATGTTTTGTATTACCAATAATTTCTTGCTTGCAATCATGAAAATATGTCAAATATAAAATACCAAGAAAGGTCCTGCAAAGTTAGTAATGCTTCAATACTTTATCCAAACACAATTATTTATTCATGATTCGCTCACCGCATAAATGCTTTTAGACACATGTTACTTATCAACTAATCAAACAGGATCATATTTTCTAAAATCCATTTTTCGAAAATAATCATTTTGGCCTACCACATTAACCAAAAGATACTTTTTTATCCGTTTCAATTTATGCGTTTTATTTTCTTTTTAGTTTTCTTTATAAATAATGTTATTTATTTAAAAAATTAGCAATTCTTTAATTCAATATCTCATATGGTATTTTGAAGACGATTTTTGATATATGCATCTTTAATTTAAAATTAAAAGAATCGAAACTCTTCCTGACATTTTAAACTCCAGTCATTATGAGAGCACATAAATAAAATGAAAGTAATATACAAATTAAATTGTTTTAAGAGCCTACAAAGATTTTAGAAAGGACAATAAGGGATTATGCATATTAAATTGTAATTTGCATAATCTGCACAATCAGTAACACATTAAAAGCAACACTATAAGGAATCAATTTAGGACTCGTTTGATTATAAAAATCATTCATTTTAAAATACTTTTTTTAATTTGAAAATAAGTGTTCGGCCGTGAAAATTTCAAATTCATCTGAAATTGCATTTCAAATTCATCTTGAAATTGTATTTCAAATTTGTAAAATAGTTTCAATTCACTTTACTTAAAATTATATTAAAGTACATTCAAACTAAATATAACTATCTTTAATTCAAGTCTATAAAATTCCATTTTTTTCATGTTGAAAAATTTCAAGTAAAGATTCCTGTAAAAAGTTTTATTAGCTGAATTTCTGTCGAGTTGCATTTTTTCCTTATGTATTTGATTTTTATCTTTTTCGTCTTGGACTATATAGTTTTTCTTTCACTTTTGATATTAGAAATTTTTTTCTTAAAAAATTAAATTAACCAAAAAAAGAAAAAAGGTCGCTTATCAGTATCGGAAGATTGTACTGCGATCCGCCGCCGAATTTTGTGCCCTCCGATTATCAGTCCATCACTGAGTCCCATCCCCTCCGAAAAATTCTTGTGAACTTATTCTCTTTCATAGGTTGTGCGGTCTTGTTAAACCCCTTTATAGATACATGTTTTCTTTAATTGATTGCTGGGTTTCTTACTTTATGCTATTGTTCAGCAGAGTTTCTCTATTGGAAAATGGACTGGATAGAAGCGCTATTTTCTAGAAATGATACACCACAATATTGGAAATGGACTTCACTATCAGAGTCTAGGTTTGCCTTTTTTCCGGTGGGTATCTTTTCTGTAAAGGTGTTATAGAGTCGAACCATAACAAATTCTACCCTCACATATTTTCTTGGAACAGATGAATTTAGATGATAATTGTGTTTTCCCCTATTGTCAAAGTCAGGTTCCCAGAGGTGGCTGAGCCGAAACATGTTTGGTGGCTTGAAATTCAGGGCACAATAAGAGCTGGGGTTTTGACACCATGGACATCCTATGCAGCTTCTCCCCATGGGGTGGTGAAGGGGAGTCCCACTGGTAGAAAAAACCCACAACCCCTTGGGGTTATCCGTTGTTTACAAGTTGGAACATGAATTTGGGTTTCATTATCGACCCTCAGAGCTTTCAGTTGGAGTTATTGGTGTTGAATTGAACAAACGATTTGCATTTCTGGTGCCAGATGGTGGAGTTCAACGGCGTAATGGCTATGAGGAGTCAATTTATACTCTGCCCTATGATGTAGAGGACGATCCAGGCTTACCAGAAGATGATTATGAGGAGTCAGTTTATACACCACCCTCTAATGTGGATAGGTATTGGCGGGGCAGACGGTTGAGGATGTTTCTAGTCTCATGCAATGTAATATTCAATGTCCTAAACTTAGAGATGATGCCTGGTTTTGAGGTAGAATTTGGTGAGTTTTATACTGAAAATGAAGCATACCATAAAAGAGGTGGACTCACAAGAAAGACCTTATTGTTGAAGGAATTGAGATAAGGCCAAGAGTGGGTTAACTATCACATGGAAAATATTTTTTCCATATAGCTACATCTATTTCGAATAGAACATGTTTTTGGAGCTCTAATCTATTTCAAGTATATTTGGTGCTGTGGTGACTGGCTTCTTGTTTATAAGCTCATAGTGGACTTTCTGTTTGTTCATATAAGCATAAGATGCAGAAGACATTATTTTTCAGGAATCATCCTTGTTTTACTTTTAAGTTCACAGTTGATACTAAGTAGCAATACCATGTTGTGTGTAGCATAATGCGGCAAAATTTTAATTAAATAAGGAGGTTGAGTCATAGTTGCTTGGTTGATTGTTTATGTTGTATTGAGAGAATAATTTGCATAATAATCTGAACAACTGTACATGTACTTAGTCTTGTGCTAAAACAAAGTGACCATTTTCCTTGCTTTTTCCCCCATGGCAAATCGAAATATCTCAGTGATAATCAGGAAGAAGAAAATTACAGAAGGGAGCTGAATTCTTGAAACAGATTCTTTTCCTTCTTGACTTTTTGGAACATGGTTTGACTTTTTTTTTCTTTTCAAAATGCGAGCTTGAGAAGGAAATGGTATGGGGCATATAGCTTGAGGCAGATCAAGATCAGATGTGGCTACCAAGTAAAACGAGCTCAAGGTAGTTGGATCTCTTGGAGCCCAGGTTAGTTAGTAGTTTCTTTCAGTTAATAGTTGAGTTGACTATTTAGATGCCTTATTAATTCATCACCCATATGGAACTCACTGTGAAAAAGGAAAAATTGCATTTAATCTTTGTTTTCGTAGTATATTTGGGTTCACCTTTGCATGAATTGTGTTAGTCTGCAAAAAAGCTTAAACTATGGAGAAGCACTCCATTCAAGATAAGTTGAAGTAAGATTGAATATGTATACTGCAAGTTAGCACCCTTTGATGGTGAAGTGTGATTTTATTTAGACGAGAACATAAAAATAAAATATATCGAAACACATTTTGGTACCCTTTAGTCAAATTTAAACTTCATTTTTTTTTAAAAGGGTCAATTTGACCTCTACTTTAAAATTAACTAAATTTACCCTTCGTCATAATATTGGATCATATTTACTCGGGCCACATGGTTTTATCTATACTCTTTAGTTTAACAGAAAAACCTAAATCAACATAAATGACCCTTATTTTAAAATAAAACTCATATCCACCCAACTCCGCCTCGCCCCCACCGATCCAAACAAATATGACTCTGAGTTGGAAAGAGAGTGCATTTACATCATACATTCTTCTCAGTTTGGAAAGAGAGTGCAACCAGAGACATACAGAATCTGCATATGTCCAAATAACAATCAACTGGAAACAAGAGAACTACATAGGTTTTCAGCTGGTTGACTGGTATGTTCGATGCCTGAGTGGAGATTCTGTATTAGGCTGCTGCAAGAAAATTCTTGTTGGATCATTAGATCCACATAAATGCAAAATTGACAAGATGTGTATACTAAGCAGGTTATTAATAAAATTGTTTGAACTGGATCTCTATTTAGAAAAGGGGGAAATATGACATATGTATGTCTCATATCTCGTCCACAGGAGTTTGTGCTGCTTTCGAAGAGGGTCTACCTCAGGTTCTGCCCCACTGTCGGTGGTATCGTCTCACTGAGGCAATTAAATTGAAAAATAGAGGAATAAAAGTTCCACAACCACCTTCCTTGAACAAAATCTTGAATGAGTGAGTGGAGTACAAGGCCCTATTTTCATTTTCTTGTATAACCTGTAATTGGGGGAAGAATCAGTCATCTCAGGTGGGGCAAATAGTCCATGAATAAGCAAATCAATGTATTCAACTTACTAGATCCACATGTATGTTATTGCAGAAAATATTGGTTGGTTGAATTTTTTCGCCATGGAAAAGGACCTTCACCTGGGCTGACTATCTCCGATGGAATTTGTTTGGATCGGTGTAATTATTTTAAGACGGGTAGGGGCTTGGTGGGTTAGATTTGGAGTATGAGTTCTATTTTTAAAAATTGGGTTATTTATGTTGATTTGGGTTTTTCTGTTAAATGAAGGGTGTGGATGAAACTTTCATAACAATGGGGTAAATGTGAGCAATAATACGACAAAAGGTAAATTTAGCCAATTTTTGAAAGTAGAGGGATAAATTTGACCCTTTTTCCTATATTATAAGCATCTTTAATTTAAGATAAAAAGAACTAAAAGTACTTAAATAAATTAGTAAAAGACATAAATTAAAATGGGAAGAGTATATGCAAATTAAGTTGTTTTAAGAGAGCCTAAAATGACGTCACAAGTAAAACATTAAATGATAAACTCAATTTAGTTACTTGGTCACTAAGGTTCTGCCCTATAAATTGCAAGTTATGTTTACTCTATTACATCAAAAGCAAAAAAGGAATAATAAAATTCATAGATCTGTCTATCTTTGTTGTTTCGGTTTCCAATGGAGAATTGGTTCGAATTCCAATGGTGAATGTCAAAGAACTAGAAGGAGAATTAATGAATTGTCCGTTGGATGCTACCGGAAGACAAAGTGGTGAAGATCTTGGCATTTACAACCCTCCGGATGTATGCCGCTTTACCCTAGTCTCTAAATCAGTTCAATCCGCTGCTGAGTCCGATTCGGCTTGGGGAAATTTTCTGCCCTCCGATTATCAGTCCATTATTTCCGCATCAACACTCCCGTCCCCGATTTTCTTTCAAAGAAGGATCTCTTTGTTTATTCGTGCCGTAATCCCTCTAATTGATGGTGGTCGCAAGGTAAAGAAATGAATTGAAATGTAATTCCTTCTTTGATTGTGCTTACTTGGCGCCTTTTTTGTTCAATGCATTTTTCATCGAAAATGGACCTAGTATATGCTACTTTCTAGGTGCAAGGGATCTTACGATTGCATGGAGTGATATACCACATTATTGGAAATGGACTTCACTACCAGAGTCCAGGTTTGCCTTTTAATTTTTCCGACTGGTATCTTTTATGTGAAGGTGTTATAGAGTGAATAATTTTTTTCTTTTGACTATAGTTTTCTCAAAGTTTTTATTAGATATTCTTAACCATTAGCTATATTGATTTGTGAACTTTCTTTAGATCCGTTACTCCCATTCTTACAAATTTATGTGACACAATTGTTATTTCGAGTCAATCAAGTTTTTCTTTGATCTAAATTTCTTCATATGCATTGTAAATACTTAAGTCGTTAATTATTGCTATGATTTATACTACTTTGATGGGTCTTCAACATATAAATTTTATATCAAAAATCTTAAAGCTTCGTGTTTGGAATTCATGGTCAAAGATTAAAAGTTTGAATCTCAAAATGCTAATGGAGTCCCTTGGGATGGAGTGAGTAATAACATTATTTTAAAATAATATCCTTTCTTGGAATAGATATATGCATTTAGGATGACAATTGTGCTTTTCCACATTATCAAATCAGGTTTCCAGAGGTACTCAGACCAAATATGTTATGTTGTTTGATATTCAAATCAAAGTAAGAGCTGGTGTTCTGTCACCACGAACATCCTACGCAGCTTACTTTGTTTCCTCCTCCTCTAAGTTTGAATAATATAGATTTCATTGGGTGTGGCAGCATGTGCAATCTCATATTCAACATCCAAAACTTAGAGATGATGGCTGGTTTGGAGGTAGAATTGGGTGGGTTTTATATTTCACTAAAAATATGGCGTCAAATAAAAGATTGCGTGTATGGGCTATGATATCAAGGTGTTTACTGTTAGTTAGAACGCAAGGGAGATATGCCACGAATAATAATGATCATATTTTTTTAGAAAATACTTTCATACAGCGACATCTATTCCCAATAGAACATGTTTCTTTTTGGAGCACTCATCTAATTCAAGTATGTCTTTGTGCTGTGGTGACTGGCTTCTTGTTTATACCCATACCGGACTTTGCTCAGAACCATCACTGCAAGCAGAAAACTAGCTGGCACTTTCCATTTCATAAAACTGCCAATTATTAGTGTGATACTCAGTGGATTAGATGACATGTTTGTTCTCCAGCTTGAACATTTGTAAGCATAAAATGCAGAAGACATTGTTTATTCAAGAATCGCCCTTGTTCTACTTTTTTAAGTTCAAGTTGATACTGAGTGGTAGCATAATGCTACAAAATCTTAATTAAATAAGGAGAGTTTGAGTCGTAGTTGCTTGGTTGATTGTTTATGTTGTATTGAGAGAATAATTTATATATATAAGAATCTGAACAACTGTACAAATGACCATTTTCCATGCTTTGCCCTTGAATCGAAATATTACAGTGATTAATCAGGAACAAGAAAACTACAGAAGGGACATCCAACAAAAGTAAAAGAGGTTGCTCCTGGTAATCAATTCTCATTCAATACCAGAAAGGCTGCTTTGACGAGCTGGTGATATTGCTTTTCTTGCATGTCAAATAGCCACCAGTTTCCATCAATTTGTTGAGTAAAATATAAGAATTTCTCCTGCATCCTAGCATGCTGACATTAATCCTCATAATATAATTCTTTTCGACAAACAATGTTCTATGCCCAAGGCGGAAATCTTAACCCACAACAGTTTTGGAATATCAAGCCTGTAAATTTCAACATCATCCACTTTCTTAATGGATCTTTTAGAGATTTAAGTAAAGTAATAAGATTTTTTCCCCTTATGATTCAACTAAAGTTTGCCTTAAAATAATATAAGGAACAAAACTGCTTGAGCTGATCTCAGTGACACTAAGGCTAGAATATCCCATTAAAGCCAACGACATTTATGAACTGAAAATGTTGACCTGAGCCAAAAGGACCAGTGACGTTACAGTCTTATTTTATCCGCACATTCTTTTCTGATTCCCGTTTACAGAACGCTCAAACTAGACGAGAAGCTCTTGTTAGCAACTACACCATACAGCTTCTTCCCGTAATTTTGTGACCTGTGGGATGAAGTGTAGATAAAGTTGTAAACTTGAATGGAATGTGTATCCTAACTTCTGAAGTTTACAGCAAGTCTCTCTGTAGGATTCCCATAGAAAGATATCATCTGGAATAGAGTCCAACTGCTATTAGTGCACTGTGGGAGGACTATATGTCATTCTACCCGAGAGTACACCCGGATCGTAGACACGGGACAAGGAGTCCCGAGAGACCCTAAGTCAACCCATGGCGTGAGCATAACACTAATTCATTAATATACAATGGAAAACTTAACTTATCAATCATAAACTAACTGAAAAATCGTATCATGAATTTGTAGGGAACGACAAACCGAAATACAATCATCACTGACAAAATACTACACATAAGTCTGAAGCCTCTAATCATAAAAGACGGGTTGAAGGACAAGACCCCAACTAATCCAAACAACAAAACATAAGTAGAACAAGTTTTGAAACATGAAGCCCCTGATCATGAGGACTCACCACCGGAGATTTAGCAAAACCGAGCACAAATTAGGGACGTATGCCGAGCTCAAGGAATCCGTGATCCCGAAAATATATGGGTCAAGACTGAAATATACTAAGTATGTACGGTATGCAAAACAATGCTTAAAAACATAAAAGTTATAGGAGTGGGGACATAATGATCATAAAACTGAAATCGTAAGTATACTGTAAGGCTCAATATTTCAAAAATATTCATAAACCCATCAAAGTCATAACATGCGGGGAAAAACATTTCATAAATCATAACTTGAGCCAAAAGAACATAACCATGCATAATTCAAACCATGAGGAACAATGGGAGATTTCTATAATAGACATACTTCACATGAGCACACATGAAGTCCGACTTGTACCCCTATTCGGGAGGCCGTTCATATCTTGCCAAGGGTATGAAAGGCGTGATATCACTTATGAAGGTCCCGTGGGCATAGGGGATAGTCACCGAGGAGGTCCTAAACATAATCCTAAGTGGCACGAATTAGATTCATGCATCCCAAGCCTCCCGAACCTACTTCTGTTAAAGCTACTCCCAAAACATGCAACGTGCCAGTAATATTCCTAATATGACATGCATGGCTAGCTTAAAACATGGGAATCATGACATACTTGAGAATTCGTATTATTAGCCATGGAATTGGGCCCGTGAGTCGGCCAAATCGTAATATAATTCATAAGCAACATATGGGCATTGCCCAGGTTTCAAACATACTTGACCTGCTTAAAATCATAAGAAAAACGATCATTCTAACATTGGAAATTAAAACTTGAAGACATGCTTAAAAATGTAAGAGAAACTGTCTTCATGTTTTCTGGATCATCTTGACCGTGAAATTCACTAAAAATTTCCCCATGATTGGGCATCCATACTTTTAGAGATTTAAATCATGAAATATAAAATATACAAGCAATATCAGCCCAAATACTTCAAAATCCATAATTTAAACATACTACCACACTTTCATGTAAATTTGTGGGAAATCATGCAATTGGGTTAAGACCCACAAGAATTTGATAACTTAATCATAGGGAATGGGAAAAAATGGGCATGAGTAGGGTATAATCTACCCATTCAAAACCCTACATACCTGGAAATTTCATGATTTCCTACTCCCTTGAAGAACCCTAAGTGAAAACTTGAAGAACTTGAAGAAAATGGCTTGAAAACCCTTCCTACTCCCTTCTCTAACACTTGAAATTGCTAAAATGAACTTAACAGGAGTTGTCATCCCTTAAAGACCCTGTTTCAACCTCAAAACGACGTGATTTAGGGCCCAAAAGCGTAGAAAAATCGAAATTGCCCTTACTAAAATTTTCCTGTAAAGCAGTTCTGGCCCCGACCACGAGTTGTACCATCAAGTTACGACTCGTGGTTACCTCTCGTGGTCACTTCACCCTTTTCCCCAACTTTCTGAATTTGGCTATGACTGGTAACCTATGACTCGTACCACCATCCTACGGGTCGTACTGTCAACCGTGGTACCATCCACCCAAACCACTACAACTTAACCACAACTCCTCACCATGACTCGTTGCTTCATCCTACGAGTCGTACCATGACCCGTGAAGACTCACTCTGGCACCATTGAGATATTCACCACGAGTCGTACCATCTCACCACGGTTCGTAGGACTACCCATGACACAACCTCAGGCTCTCGGTCTCCTCATGACTCGTGTCACGAGTCGTAGGTCCTCACCACGATGCGTACCTCGAGTCATACTGGTGCAAAATTCTAGGTTTTCTGCAGTTTTTGACTTAAACTCCCGGGTCTATTCGTAGGCCCTTTCGGGGTGTTACACCCTAGAAATATATACAAGGGTCCTTCCATGTTCGCCATCTTCTACCATAAGGCCAGTAATATCCCCTATGAAACCAGATATGGAAGCAGTGAGAATGATTCTTGTTTTGTTGAATTTCAGTGAGTTGTAGCCATAGGGACTTCCCTATTGGGTTCCAATTTTTTTACTTTTCTGATCTCCATGACTTGGTGACACCACCAAAACTTATTTTTTCCATAGACTGGATTCACTTGAGATTAAGGTGGTGAGTTTTTTGGGAAGATTTGGCCATGGCCTTGGGCTACTATTGGTTTCTTTCGTTGGTGAAATTTGATTCCTTTCCTTCTTGACTTTTTTGAACCATGTTAATTTTTTTTATTATATAT
>JACEIK010000176.1:129101-191795 GCA_018107945.1 Datura stramonium | reverse complement strand
CAGAAGGTGCTGGAGCGTGTTAACCATCTAAGGACCCACGAAAATATAGAGATGCATATTAAAAAGTTTTACATATTTTAGTGCTAGGCATTTTAAAGGACCACATCTCTATATGGACATTGTAGCGACAATTTTAGTACAAGGATACAATATCAAATTTCTCCACTAATTCAACTTTAGTACATACATTTATAATAATAGCATAAATTACTGTACAAATTTTATTAGGTCATCATAGAGTCATAAAAAAATATATTATAAGTTATAATAGTTAGCTATAATAATTACGACAAATAGGATAGTCAAAATATTTAGAGAATATATTTTTAGAAAGTCATACTTATACATAAAAATATACTTTTCTCTCTAAATAATAGTAGTGTCATGTATAATAAGATTTTTGTGGTCAATTCCTAATATAATGTTTTAAATGCATTTTACACCAAGGGTGTGTTGCATGGGAGCAGAAAACATATTTTATTGGTAAAATTGTGAAATATATTTTCTTTTATAATGACAGTTTTTAAAGCTGAGGAAAATACTTTAGTAGAAAATATAGAAAACAGGTTCCAAGTGACATTTTACTCCCACACCCCTGTAGCCCCCATCCCTCACCCTTACACCTCCCAAAAGTACTCTTTCATCATAATTATTTATCTAAATTATATCTGGCCTTTTTAATAATATTTTTATTACATCTTTTGAAATAATAAAAAAGAAGACTTAATTTTAAAATTATTTTCATCAAATTGTTTTTGTTCGTACCAAACACACTCCAAGGTGTAGGGGAAGAATTCAAATTGCCCTAATTTAAATTTGTATTCCTTTGTTACCAAAGAATATGGTAATGAAAGTGCCGATTTCGAATCTTGAATATAAAAAAAAATCTTAGTAGAGTGGCGCTTCCTCAAAATAGATTACATACGGTGAATAAATTACATGATATAAATGTAAATTAGTAATTTGATAAAAATATGACATACCAATTTTTTTTTAAAAAAAGAATTCCTCTATTCAATTTGTCCCATACTAACTTAACGGAATAATGCCTACTTTTGGAAGTGATCCCTTTTGCTGATTGTGAAAAAGTTAGTGATGCATGTGAAATTATTAGCACCAGTTAATAGATTAATTATGTGTCTTAATTATCTTCCAAAATTTACATAAGACAGAATCACTTTTCCAGTTTTTAATGTAGGTGGTCTTTTCAGAAAGCATTATAGTTCTATGAATTAATATATATATATATATATAATATAATGGTACACTATTACAACAATAAAATAAAATAACATAATCAGATCGAACAAAATCAGGATTAGATTACCAAGCACTATTAAGATAGGAAAGAATTTCTTGAGTACTTCTAGGAATTAATTGTTACCCCGATGCAGTACAAATTATTTACATTAACCGTGTAATAATTTAAGTTTAAATCTTTATTTAATTATATATATTTATTATGTGGAAATAACTTTTATATTATTAATGTAATTTTGACATCCATGTTGTGATAAATTGTCTGTCTCATTATTTTTTAATTAAAAAGTTTTATTTATTACAAGTAATTAAATTCTTAGAGAAAATAAAGTTGGAAGACAATATTTAAATCATCTTCATGGTTGCAAATTGCATGGCGAATTGTGATAATTATAGGTTCTCACAAAGGAAAGCGTGAATTAGTACAACCTGATAATTCTTTTCAGATCTCAAGTAAAGTACTTAATTTAATTACACTTGATTAATTCCCTGAAATTAATTAGAGTCAGACAAAGCAATAGGCTACTATAATGAGATCTCGGTCTCAGCTTGCTTGTTACCAAAAACTGCAGAAAGATCAGTACAATTCACTATTATACAAATTATTAAATGGTAATCTCTGACCAGAAAAATAATTTTACTAATATGATATTAGTGCCAAACTTGATTATCTAATTTCATCATTTACACTATTAGTGTACTAATTTTAGTGTACATGACTCGTGCTTATTATTATATTAATAAAAATAAATTTTTAAAAAATAATATAAATAATATTTAAAAGAAATATTTGTGTAACACTATAAGAATTTAAAAAAAAAATTATAAATTTCAATAAAAAAAAATGATTATTTTAACTCAAACTTGTACCTTATATTTTCTTCATCGTATTTTAAGCCCTCTATTTTCTGCTGATCTTCTTTTACATTCTTGATTCAATTTATCTATTTTACTTTTCTATTTAATCTATTTAAAAATAGAATTAATGTCGATTTTTTTTTAGGTCTTTATAATAATTTTATTATGTGTCTCTCATGACTAATATTAATTTTGTGAAACTTTTTTTGATCTTTAATAAATTGGTGGACTCATTTTTACACTTTTGAGTCAACAATTTTGAATTCACTAACCATTGAGATAAAAAGATATCTCACACAACTAATATTATGTGTGAGTCTCATGCAAAATCTTTTTAAAAAATCCTTATAATAGTATAATGCCAAACTAAATAATGATGATCTTTATTAAACTATAAAAGGGTAAGAGTTTTCTATTTTTAATTAGAAATTAAAAGTTTGAATATTGAGAACAAAAAAAAATTCTTATAGAAATTATTTTTCTCTTTAATAGATCATTCACAACATAAATTCAAATCAATGGAAAATCCAAAATAAAGTATTGAATTATATCGTGTGGGAACCCAAAAAAACCGTACATACAACAATATTAATCCAAACAGAGCGTTAAGAGACAAAACAAATTATGCCCTTTAAAATACAACAGACAGAAAAAGAAAGCTAAGAGGTAGGAACATTAACTATAAACCTAGGACTGTATATGACAGCAATGTAATATAATAAAAAATGAGACAAGTTGCTCCTTGGGATGATTATTGATCATTGACACTTTTAATTAATTGGTTAGCTTCTCCTTTGAGCAATGAAAGCGAATTAATGAAAATCTTGAGGTTTTTCATTTTAGGTGTTTTAATTAATAATAAACAACCTAGGACTGCTTTCTCTTTTTTTGGTAACCTAAGAAATGCTTTCTTCATTTCAAAACCAGGTTAATTTTAAATATAATAAAGATTGTAATCAGGATTAATTATATATCGCCCACCATCTATATGACACAGATGCTCCCATGATTATAATATAAAATGTATCCTAATTTAACTCAAGTACCTTGAACGATTTAATTCTAATTTACATATTGGAATAACTCACTTAATCCATCCATACCAAATGTCTCTCAAGGTTAATGGAAGAAGTCAAAGATGCCAATGAATATCCCTTCTAGTGTTGCCAGAAATCAGAATTGTGAATAATATGTATAACTATATTATTCCTCGTTAATTGATGCGAATATAATAATGAAATTATAGGCTAGCTAGTAGGCTAGTTACATTCTTTGGTTTGGCGTCTCTTATTTCTTTGATACAATAATTAATATCAGAACAAGTTCATCGATAATACTAATACATGAGGTTATATGAATTAGTTGCGAGTTGTGATTGAGGTCGTTGTTTCTCAAATGAGACAATCGAGATGAATCAATTCCTCGATTATGGATTAATTGCAAAGAATGTTGATAATTATCAAGACTATAAGTTGAATTCGAGAAGAAAAAAAAGGCTTATATGTGCATATTCTACTGTTAAGTTTATAGCAGAACACTGCATATCTTGTTTAATTACTCTCTTCGTTTTAGTTTTATGTGTCTTAGTTTAGTAATTGAACACAAAGTTATAAAAAGTAAAGAATATTTTTAAATATTATGATTTTAGATATATCGCATGAATATTAAGATTAAATAGTTATCAAATGCTTATGTCATCGACTGCCCCCACAACGTTCACTTTGACACTGTAATTTAGACTTATTCCTATTTTGAATAATTTAGACTTATTCCTATTTTGAATACCTCCTGATACCTATTTAGCGTTTTGTTGATATGGGTATGCATACACCATCCAACAAAAAGTGTAATATCAACTTTAAATAGCAGACGAATGGTGGATACGTCTCTACCGATGTCTTAGTCGAAACATCGCGCGGGGAATTTGTAGTGCGGTTTATAATTTCTGTGTGATTTGTAGGTTATAGTGGGGATTTATGGAAATCTGTATAAAGTTTAATTACAGAATGCACATTCAGACGAGAGATTGTAGCGGCGCATTTATCACTAAGTTTTATAAAATAAAATAAAAAACTAGTAAAAATATTAACTGAGGGACAAGTCTAAAGTACAGTGTCAAAATAAATTCTGTAAATAACTTTTAAGAGGATATTAATGACTTAAGTCTTGCAAAATAAAGAAAGTGATATATTCTTTAAAAAAAGTTATTTAAAATAAATAAATTGAAAGCTATTTAAATTGTTTAGCCATGAAGCAAAATAATTAAAGGAGGAGAAGTATCTCACGTCACCCAACTAAAATATTTACTCGATGTCAATCCCGTGTCTAGGCTTTTGCACTCTTTCAGCAACTTTTGGTCAGAGTTTTTTCTTTTCTTTTTTTCGATATTAAGTCGACCTGTAACAATAAAATAATGGTAAGGTGTACATATTATTAAAAAGAAATTGAAATTTTAATTATTTTGAAGAATTTATTTGTTAAACATTGGATAGATATATATACATGATCATGTTTTCCTATCAGCCTTTTAAGGCTCGTTTGAAAAGAGTGTATAACAATAACAACAATGTAATTCTATTAAGTGGAGTTTGAAAGGATAGAATGTATGCAGATTTTATTATTATTTTAGAGTTGCAGTTTGATAGAGTATATGAAAATAATATATTTTTTTTCATTTTAATTCTTGTGATGTAGTTTAATTGGATATACAATTTTAAAAATATATGAGAGAATTTTTTTAAAACTTGTGGTTTAAAAGGTCGTAGATATAAGTGTAGGTTACTCATCGTCGCAGTAAGGGTGAAATAGGCGTTTAAAATTAAGTTGTTCTTAAATGAGAAATATATGCAATTCTTTTGAGGCTTTTGATTGATAAGAAAAATATGTCATATCCGTGGAATGAGAAAAGGAAGTACTAAATAAAGTGTATTATTAGAAGAGATTAGTTGTTGTTGATATTATCTTTTATGCTGTTTGATTAGTTATATTAAATAAATAGGGTATATCAAAATAGAAGTAATACCGTATTGTTAATGTCAATAGTTTGCATGTACAAAACGATGCGAATATTGTATAAAGCCCAATGTTAGTTTTAAATTGAAATGTAGTGTGAATTGGGAAATGAAGAAAATAAAATAGAAGGAAAATGAAATTTAGACAAAATTCATTTTATAAAGAAACCTGTCTCGTTGGAAAAAGAAAAATTATTATGCTTATATATTAAAGCACTTTTATTGTTCTCAAGAGTTGAGAAGAGAGCAAAGTCTAAACGTATCGTAGTTTACTCGCCCAACCGACTTGGAATTTGGCCATTTCATATTCGTTATTTAATTAATTTTCATTCCAGCTCTTCCCCCTCCCCCCGTCTATACTTAGAAAGGGTTTTCAAAAAATAAAAGTAAGTGTTCGTGTGATTTGCTATCATTTGTTAAGTTGCTGAAATTTGCAACTTTTAGGGTTAATATTGTACAAAATTGTTCTGTTTTATTCTGAAATTTAGTTCAAACCTTAGATAAGTGTGAAGGAAATTAATTACGATCCTTAGTATAAAAGATGAGCCATAAATAAACAAGTCAGTCAATTGCGGCAGATTTCTATTGTTCACTATGCCTACCAACCTTTAGCTAATTCAGAGTTCTCAACGTTTACAAGATATATAATGTTGGGTGTCATTCAAAATGTATTTTATAGTCTTCCGTGCATATTTAATTCAAGAAATAGTATTATTTTGAAAAATCAAGAAAGCACCAACTGTTTTTCCCCTCAAATTCTATTATATATATACCTCTAACCATATATAATCTAAAAGTCTCGAATAATAATTGTACAAAAAATTTGAAAAACAAATAATATGGATCAAAGGAAGTAATATTTGTTTAGATTGGTAGCAAAATAAAAATTTCGATAGAATATTTAGAATAATTTTAAGGCTTAATTATATATATATGTGTAAATAACTTTTTGACTCATATACATAATATAATATTCAATTACCACCCCTTGTATGTAGCTATGCCCCTGATTGAGACCGAATCATAATAGTTGATTTTTTGCGGGGAGAGATTAAATTCTCTTCTTTTTTGAAATATCGGAAAACTTCGCGTTTCTTCATGACATCTGTCCTTCGGGTGAGTGCTACGTGGTGGTATTAGAAGTAAATCGCCATTTGTGTAATAAGCGCCATAATCGCATAAAAAATATAAGCCAGATTAGCAATCTTGTCTGACGGACTTGGCACCAAACATTGAGGATGGATTCGAACTGTGGTCACCTGGATGGTCAACCCCCTCCAAATTCTTTGTCTTTTCTACTTTGTTTTTGTTTTTTTTTTTTAAAAATTTCCCAGAAAAGAGTTGGAAAAGTTTGAAGAAGTTACCAATCGGAAAAAGATAGTACTGAGTGCGGGCTGATTAGTCAAATTTTAAAATAAAGTTTGGACATACTTACAACTAAGTGTAGGCCGTAGGGAGTACTAAAAAACGCCCCCAAAAAAGAAATTGGCCAAAAGCCATTGTTGACATTCATTTGTTCCAGTTATTTATATGAGCGACATCAAAATTCTAAATATAACAATTTCAAAACATTTTCTTTCAATCAAAAACTTCTGAAACTCCGAGAGGATATTATGTAAGCCCACGCTCCTCATTATGCAGACAGGCCTACTCGCCCAGATGTCATAACATCGTCAAAATCAGCAAATCCGTAATATAGTGAATCTTAAACCCGTAGTAATGATCTGTATAGACACGTGTCAGCGAGTACCATAATTACTCACTACTCACTGCGAGATTGGGGAGGTGAAAATCTGGTAGTGGTTTTAGTGAACAAAACAAGCTATGGTTTCTTTCTTAAAAACCATCATTAAGCTTAAGCTTTCCATATAAAGCTTTAATTAAACAGATTATTTTTCACTGTCCTGTATTTATCTCTCCTCTCTCCCTATAGAGAGTCAGTCTACTATCAAAATCTCTCAAATTAGTAAGTTGTTATTTTCCTTCTTTTTTACTTTTTGTCTCAAATTATTGATATAATTATGGATGTATATATATTTCCAATTTTTGTGTTTTCTTGATTGTTCGCAAACTTTCTAATTTTTCTCAAGTTGATTACTGATTATTCTTCATATTATTCAAGAATTGTTTTCATCTTATTGTTATTTCTAAGCTCTTTTGTGATCCCTTTTGATTTGATCTAGCAAAGAAGAGAGAAGCAGATTAAAAAAACCCTAGACATAATTATTATTCAAAAATAAAATTAAAATATGGAACTCCACCAAATCTTTCTCTCCTCTATCTAATTTTGTCAAAATTAATACCCCTTTTTTTTGGCTTTAATTCTCTGTTTATTCTTTTTCATTTTCAGATGGATGTATGTTTAATTTTGTATTTGCCTCGATAGCTCATAAGGTTTTCTAATTTTCGATCGAGCTATATCGATGATTTCTTCGTGTGCCTACTATGCCTTGCAGTTGAGTAGTATATTTAATTAATAAGATTATATTAATTTATTATTATTATTATTATTATTATTGTTAGAGTATTTGATTAAGAAGAGATGGGAGAGGGAAAAATAGTGATACAAAGGATTGATAATACAACAAGCAGGCAAGTGACTTTCTCAAAGAGAAGAAATGGACTTCTCAAAAAGGCTAAAGAACTTGCAATCCTTTGTGATGCTCAAGTTGGACTCATTATTTTCTCCAGCACTGGAAAACTCTATGAATTTTGCCAGTAACAGGTTACTTACTAATTATTAATTTTCTTTTCCTCTTTAATTTGATGTTCATCTATTTCTAGCTTGCTCATACTTAATCTTATTATTTTTCTGTTGTTTTCTATGCTTTGATTACCGTATTATGTTAAATTTATATTGATAATGCTGGCTTGTCTTATTATTGTCTTTTATCCTATCCTCACAAAGGTAAAGTAAGGTTCTTATTAATACTTCTGCTTGTCAAATTCTGTTGAGTATATATTATTGATTTTAAAATTTTATTTTTTTTTGGGTTAAAAATTGCCAGTTTGGTACCTTTCCATTTAATTACTGCTAACATTTTTGAAGTTACCAAATTTATGCTGTATGTGTAAAAAAAGTACGTCAGAAGAGATCATGGATATATACCTTGGTCCTGAATCAAGATTCCACGTGCATATTTATAAATGCATGCTACGATAATGAGTTTAATTTTTTTCTTTCAAATATATCGATCTAAAGCTAGCTTTAATTTTTTCCTTTTGTTTTTTTGGCCTGCAGTGATTTGATTGATAATTATCATATATATATGCATCAATTTTGAAGATCAAAATTTATGAGCAATAATTAATTAAGTAGTGAAAATTATTGATCGAACGAAATTAATTTTAACAAAAAAAGAAAAGAAAGAAATCAAAGTTGGAATATTGCATGCATGTGCTTGTGCAGATGTGCTATATAATACTAGTAGCTATCTTTAGTGTATAGTAATTTCTCTCTTGGTCAATCTTATCGATATGTTATTATAATTAAACTGTATGTGATTTGAATTTAGAGCCTGTACGTGAATAGTGACGGATCATTTAGATTCAATTTTTTTAGTGAAATATATATTTATGATAAAATTTCATCAAAATGTCGTAAATAGTGTATATGGATTCAAAAATTCTAGATTCATCTTGATGGTTTTAAATTTTGGATTTCATCTCTACAAGTATTAAGATTTCACTTCCTCTTTTTAATTTACTTTATGTATCTTTTTTCAACAGTGTTGGCCTATATCATATATACACACACATTGTTTCTATCTTTCCTGTCACTTTAATTATGTGTATATTAATTTGCTGCAAATTTGCCTAAATAGAATGTCGTTTGATGGAACAATGGAACTAACTAGCTTAATACATGAATTTAACTTATATGTGCTTACCGTGTAAAAAATGTATTTTAGCGGAGGTTAAACATTTTATTTTTAAGAGGTAGCCAGTCTTACTTATTGCAAGACAGATATTAATAATTATCTTTCGAATGATCTGATCGATAGCGTAAATTTTGATTGATAATACTAATTTTTTCAAAGTTATTAATGTTATTTTTTTTCCACGTTAGCAGCATGAGGTCTACAATTGATAGATACAACAAGATAAAAAGAGAATAATCACCTCATGGATTCCATGTCCAGGGTCAAGGTACATATATATGTATAGGTCTTTATTCACTACGACTCTGTGTTTAATATATTTTTAATCCAATCATATAAATGTGAAAATATTTGAGTAACTATTTCAAAATATTGAGACAATGAATTAATGAAATAACCTAAGATCTTTATAAATTAACTAGTTTGGATGATGACAAATATTACTTAACCAAACACCTCCCAACACGTGTAACCTGATTTTGTTTCCACGGCGTATGTTAATGTGACACATGAAATTATACGGAATACGTTGTTGTTGTGAGTGTATGTTAATTGAGAATTTAGAATTTTATCTCATGATTATGATTGCTTATTTTGTAATTGATAATTAAAATAAAAAAACAAAACAACTTTACTTATAAATGTTAAAATTCAGCTTTGAGTCAATTAATTCAATTATAAATTATTTGATTTTAAATTAATTAAAATTAAATTATTTTTAATTATAGAAAGTGATTTTTAAACGGGTAAAAAAAAAATCGCGTAAATTGAACAGACAGAATAGTATATATAACATTTGGATGTCCTTGTATGCCATGTGTGAATACTTGTGAAAGGATTTAGCAAAATTAAAGTTGACTTTCATACTTGTGAAAGAATCTATATACTTCCAATTGAAAATCATAAAGTATTTTTTCTACCTTTGGTTGATCTTGTAATATCCAATGTGGGACGTAGATTTTTCTTATAAATCGATGTTATCCGATCAATTTATGTACACCTCAACTCATCTAGTGTACGGAGTAACTACTCATCAATGTTCAAACAGATAAGCTAGCTCAAAGTAAGTAGACATTTGGACATGAATTAGTCGATATTTGAATTAAAAGTAGCATTTGAAGTTAACATTATTTGAAAGTTGAATCTCAAATAATTTGTCCTAATTATAGCTTGAAAAAATTGGGAACTGCATGTTCTCTTGTTTCATTACAATTGCCCAATTTGATAAATGCATTGATTATACTGTAGTTGATTGGCCCTTATATTCGTATCGATGTTTTCATTATAAAGATTTTATCACTTAACTTACCATTGTGTATTCTTGCATCAATTTGTGACCAAATGCTTAACAACCCCACCCCACCCCACCCCACCAGCCCCTTTTCCTCAAAGACAGACACTGTCTTGGTTCTTGGAATTAACTGAAAATACAAAGACAAATCTAAATGCAAATGGAGAATTGATTCATCTCCCAAAAATTGATTGCTTAGACTATAGAGGGAGAAAAGAAGTGAATAATGCCTCTTCATCTTCACACATGCTCAAGGTCCATCTAAGATTAAACAATATAGCTTTCCTCGAGAGCAACAAAGGCTTTTGAGCATGTTTTCCAGCAAGCCGAGTCGAAGGCAACATAGGGATTTAAGGGATAGTCAGAAAGTTCTCACGATGATCAAGGTTATTCTTGACCCAAACTACTCATGTACTATTCTATCAGCTTCTTTTCATTCCTTTGGTCTCGAGTTCACCAATCTTCATCATGGCTCACAGCAGTCTTGCGAAAAGTCTCAAGCGCACTGGATATATGTCAATTTCATGCTTTGCAAGTAAGAGTACAATGACAGAAGCATTCATCTAAAGTAGCTGCTCTTCTTGGAACCATCCTTAGCCACATCAAATCTTTTAGCTAACCTTACCTAGTTCATTGTTTCTTCCTTTGGTGCCAAGAGTGGGCGGAAACACCAACAGCGTTGGACAATGCCCTAAACCGGGTTTTAGTTGGTGTACGCCAGATTTGTCAATTCCAAGAAAATTCCAGTTGGTATATATCACCTTGACATGGATACGAGAGTGATTCCTAGAAAAACAAAACACAACATTAGAGTAGTTAGAAATATTGGCAATATATAGCTTTTGAAAACATACACTAAATGTAAATAAGGAAGCTAAGTGAAAGTTAGGGTAGAAGGTTAGTAGGAAGCTTACTGACATGACCTAAGGGAGGTTTTGGAGGGTTGATTAAGGTAGAAGGTTAGTAGGTAGTCGAGGATGGCCTTCGTGCATGTTAGTAGCATTAGTACTAATCGCATTGGTTCTTGCCCTTCGATTTCTGTCAATATTTGTTGTCTTGGCTTCAGTTATCGCATTATTTTTTATGTACTGTTCCTTTTCCTGAATGATATGTGATGATTTTGTTATTATTTGCTATGTCTGTTTAGTGTCTATATGTTATTTTTAACATTGTTTTGTTATGAGTTACTTGAGCCGAGGGTCTCTGGAAACAGTCTTTGCCTCGAGTGAGGTAAAGAGTTTGCGTGTATTTCTACGCCCTTGAAGCCCCCCACCTAGTGGGATTACTCTAGGTATGTTGAAGCTAATTGAGAAGGATAAAGAACATTGGCTTGTGCGCCTTTGTGATCTTTCCTGACTAGGGGAGGAGAAGAAATCCCTCACTTTGTTGACGTGGTGGCTGTTATTGCTGCCTTTTCTGCTGCATTTTTCCTCTCTACCTGCTTGGGAATTTTATCAAATTTAAGAAATAGCTACCCTTAATAAGACTTTCATTTGCTTATGGTGGTTTGCAGCGCTACCCTGTTATGGGAGCGCATGTGTAGGTTGATACTCTTTTCTCTTCTACTTCCCTACTCTTGTTCTCATACTGCCTCTCATGTATCTCCTTCCTCCCGTGGTTTTGCTATCTTCAGGTTATTCTCCTTTGCTGTTTTCTTTTCCTGCTTATTCACTGTAGCTGCTTCCTTGTTTATTCATATCCTATCACCGCATATCTTGTTGTCCCCTTTTTTCCTTTCCCCTCTACTTCTAAATTGTCAGTTTTTAAACTTGCTCAAGGCAATAGCCTGATTCGTCCAAGTTGGTCACTTTGATTATCCATCTATAGTTATCATCGACTGTTACCCTTATGACTGAAGCATTACCTCACACTCGTTACAAATTAGCAAAAACGTTTTATGTTTTTCCAATCCCTTATTGTCAATCAGTTAGTACAGTGCAATACGTGTGAACTCTTAACCCAAGTGGTAAATACTATCACCTTGAGCTATTTCGTGTAAACTACTAATCCATCTGCTTAATGTAACACTTATCATATTTGATGGAGGTCATCATCTCCAGAGACAGTTACAGATGCTGGCTGATGCAACCTCTGTTGTTTCAACAAGTTATGCATAAGCAGAAGGAAAAACCATAAGAAATACCATCCCAAATCAAACAGATGCATACTGGAAACTGATACTGGTCCCTAAGCATCTCAGGGACAAAAACTGGTATGGGTACTCAATCTAGTTTTTTCCGTCACAGTACACTAGTTTTGAGACCAAAGTTCTGATGCCATCATTCAGTCGTGATGGCTGAAATGAAGAGGAAGTTATTGAGACTAAGGTGGTGATAGAGCCAGCGCTCACCCTTTACAATTTAATTGTACTACATCACATGCATTGAACTAGGAGTATAACCTAATGGAATCTGCCTGCAAGGTGAAACATTTGGCTGACAAGCAGAAGGAGGACCACCATCATCTTGACATGATAAGCCTGAGTTCAGAATCTGATTATCTCACATAAGCTAAATCCATGATCTACTTAATCAACAAAGCCTTAATCTCAAATCAGTTAGGTTCTGGTATAAGAATCCTATATATCCATTCGCGGCTCTGAGACCGGGATCTAATGCGTCTTCATTCCATTATAGAAAATGAAAGGTAACCTACATCTAACGCCAGTAGATAGGAGATATCTTAGCAAAATTCCGTTAAAGGATAGTTCGTTTGTCTATCAAAGAATGCCTAAAAATTGCAGATCCCAATATCAGAGAGGGATTGGAGGATGTCTCAACCCCACTTAAATCGATATAGGATCTAATATCAGAGGTAAGTAATACATAAATTTTTGAAAAGGAATAACATGCTGTGAGGATATTATTAATGGTCACCGTATCAATAGCATAGCCATTCCGCAAACACAATAGAGAAACTAGGGATAAAATGTGCACAAAAATTTAGTGGTTGAAAACCCTGGCAAAGGTCATATATTTCACATTATGACAATTTTCTGAACACCATGTCCACAACTATGTATAGATTAAATTGGTTGGAAAATCTAAGCTTGAATTTGCATGCAATGGATACCTTGATTAAATTATAAAGACAACTAGTCTTCCCCATCTAGGAACGTAGTTCATGGAGCAAATTCACGAGATAGTTCCACAAACAGAACCCTAACATATTTAATAAATAACCTGAACCTGAGTGTCCTAGGTCTTCTGCTCTCATGCCAGTATCTATTCCTGGTATTGTATTTCAGAGCTCTGATCCTTCACTAGAGCTGAATCATACTTTTGTGCTCTCAAGTGACATCCTTTCCAGTGTTGCATGTTTATATCTCACAGCTAGACTGATCCCTCGCCAGAGCTAATGGACCTCTCAGGTAACCATCCTTGACTTAGCAACAGGTCAATGAGTATAGCAGAAAAAGGCATCCAACTGGGAAAAAGCAGTAGAGGGAAAAATGGATCATAAAATGCCTCTTCAAATATCAATATAGTAAAACCTTAACTGTGCCATAGATCCAAATCAGGGTTTCAATTTCACTATGAATTCATCATACAAACTGTTGATGGTCATTGTTATAATTGCATCCTTCCAGCCTGAAAGGCAATATCAACCCCAACCAACGAGTGTGAAATCCTCAGACGTATCAATAAAGGTTTTGTTTAGCATTGGTATGGCGTATTGAGAACACCATCCATTTCTTATGTACATTGTTTATCGCTAGTTGATATCTATCATCAACAAGGGTGTCAAGTATCCTAATTAGAAAATCAGAAGTGAGATTAGAAGTTGAAGAAGCAATTAAAATCTCAAGATCCGACATGTCAACAGTGCTGACACACAACCATGCAGAGGAAGTTGCGATATCAGAGATTATTTTTACAACCAGGCCAGCAATAGTATAACAAAGGCTTCTTTCTTCCTGAAGACTAGGGTCCACTAGGTACACAGATTGTGCAGATGATAGGGTCTGTATGCACTTATTCTCGACAAGATTAGATAACTCATTCCAGGGAGGACCGTTAGTCACACAGGCCAAACGAAAAATGCTCCTAGCATGCAAATATAAGAAGGGAAACCTCCTCTCATTCTACATAATTCATTGCTCATTGTCCAGGTCATTTATTCCAAGGCGTCAATACTCCTAATTTTAAGTGATAGGCACAGACCCTCAATAGGTTGTCAGTTGAAACTACAAAGATCCCAAATGTCTAAGGTGCTAAAAAACCAAGGAATCAGATGTAAATTTTGTAAGAAGCTAATTTTTAAACCATGTTAAGCAATTGTAACAGAGGTTCTTTTCTTGCTTCCTGAAGATTAGGAGCCATTTCTTACACAGACTATTCACCTGATCAGGTTTATCTCTCCTGATTTTTGTTTAGGTACTATTTTATCAATTTCAGACTAGAAAACTAATGGGCAGATAAGATTATTAGTCCTGGTCAGTAACAAGTATGAGAGCAAAGGTTTCACATACAAATAGAGGACAACAGCTTCTCTCATTTCTTTTTATACCAAAAAGTAAGTCACAAATATATTTTATTTCAAAAGTTCCACCAAACAAAAATGGTTATCTAAGAAATCTCATCCAATCATTTACATTAACTGGCGTCTCATGGGTGCACCAAAGGTTCACAAAAGAAAGAAATTCCCTAACTTGTACAAAAGAATTTTTCAATCCTTCAAAATGCTCTTTTCTCTTTCTTCCCTCTAAACGGTCCACATAATTGTCGAAGGGACTATTTCCCCATTGCCTTGAGCAGTTTAGTTCCATATTTAGTTGATGGTATGACATATGAAACTTCACGCATAGACGAGTGTTTATATGTCTATGCCTAAGTGATTAGTAGGAGGAAAGATTGAAAAACCATTAGAGATCAGAGATTGTTTCTCCATTTCATCCTAAAGATGCCTGCTGAATAGCAAATAATTAGCAGCAGGCATAGTCCATCATGTAAAAACTAATTCAGCACCTTGCCCATAACAGATGTGCTACCCTGCAATGCAACAGCAAGTAATCCACATCCTCTGCCAATGTCACACAGGTAGCACCAACTCACATGTGTAACCCTTTCCCTTATCATAATTTTCAAGTGTAGGGATTAAAGTTACCAATTTCAAAAAATAAAATAAAAATCAAGTATAGGGATTGCCACCCTCACTGCCAGCCAGGTGGAAAAACATACTTCACTACTCTCTAGGAATCTATGCCTAGGAGTAAGGTAATGTTACCTCTACCTCAAAAATCTGTGGTAGAATGACTTAACCGAGAATAATCTATTTCATTTTCTCCTTCCCTCTTAGACAACCTGATTTTCTCTGTGATATCTTCTGTTTGTATAGTAAAGTTAGGAGATACCTGTTGTACCCAAGGGTATGGTCTAACAACAAATGAAGTGGGTGAAAATCATGGGAGAACAGTTCAAGTTCCAGCAAAGACAAAATTATAGGTGTTTTTCTGAGTTATTGGTACCTATGTTAGTGCAGACAGCAGGTAGTAGTGGAATACTGTGTTAGTGCAGATAGCAATTACTAGTGGGTCTTTCAAGTGAAAGTTAGCGGCCCAAACATCACCGCTACTAGAAATAAAAAAGAGTAAGCAGGTATTTGGAATTCCCCAACTTCTTAGCCTCTTATCTGTACACTTGTACTATAGTCGGTATCTTCTAAAATTGGAGTGAGTTACTTGAGCTGCAGCAGTCTGTATTTCCAAAAATACTCTCATCTCATTTCCTAAAAAAGGCATATGACAAAGTTCCAATGGAGGTTCTTTGGAGATGGTTGAAGGTTAGAGATGTACGCGATGGTATACACTAGGGCGATTAAGGACAGGTACTAATGAAGCCAAAAACAATGGGAGGAGACTGTGGGCACTTTCAGTCATGATGAGGTTGCACCATTTGGATCATCGATGAGTCTGTTTCTATTTTCTTTGGTGGTGGATGTATTGACACGCCATACCCATGGCGAGTACCATGGTATATGTTATTTCTGAAGAACATAGTTCGATTGTAATTAGTGATGGAACTAACTTTATGCAGGAGGGTTTGGAAACAAACATTGGAGGCTTAAAGGTTCGGGTTGGCGGGACTAAGGCTGAATATTTTGAGTGCAAGTTCGGTGATGCTTAGCGGGAACACGGCAAGGAAGTGAGGCTTGGTATGCAAACCATCCTTAAGATAGAAAGTTTCAAGTATTTGGGTCTTCCATACAAGGAAATGGGGAGATCGATAGTGATGCCACACATCATACGGGATGAATGAAAGGAGGCTCGCCTCCAAGTCTTGTCACGGCGAAGGTACCATTTGAACAAGGGTAAGTTCTACAGTGGCGAGTTAGGCAGAGCTATGTTGAATGGGACGGAGACTTGGGTAGTTCTTTCGTATCCGAGGAAGATGGGGGGTTGCAAAAATACAGATGTTGAGGTGGATGTATGGATATACGAGGAGGGATAAATATTAGGAATGAAGGCATGTCGGACAAGGTACAAGTGGCCTCAGTGGTGAACAAGATAAGGGAAGTGGGATTGGAAATGGTTCGGGCATGTGAAGAGGTCCCGATGAGGGAGATGTGAGGTCGGCAATAATGAGTTTGATGAAGAGAGGGAGTAGAAGTAGAAGTGAAGAAGTATTGGGGAGAGGGTGATTAGGCACGGGATATGACGGCTTCGTCTACGCCCGAGGACATACCTTAGATAGGATTTGGAGGTCGTGAATTAAGGAAGAAGGTTAGTAGTTTGGTGAGCGTTGTCTCACTTTCCTATGGGTTAGGCTTGGGGTGATGTGAACTCCTTCTGGGTTTCTCCTCACAGTAACTACTTGATATAAATTAGTATTTGGTAGTTTCTTTGTCTTATGATTTATGTTACTATGTGTTTTGGTTATCACCCCGGAAAGCTTTGATGTTATTCTTGCTTCCTTAAATACATATGCTATATCATGCTTCCTCTAGTACATGTTTTATTTCTTTCCTTTATATGTTCTTTGATTTATGTTACACAGTAGTGAGTCTTTGAGAAACAACCTCTCGATTTGCGGGATTACCACTTAAGTGTTGTTGTTGTTTGTACTCTTATCTCGTTTCAACTTTAAAGTTGATGGGCCTATGAAACTTACCCTTTTCATTAGTTTCTTCATGACGGGGCATGAAAATTTTGTTAGTTTCAAATGTTCTCGAGAGTACTTATCAAAATCCAAATATTTTAAATGTATTCGCATTCTATAAACTTCTAAGTTACAAAAGTTTACTACTCTCTCTATTTCAAATAAATGGTGTTTTTACATTTTCATTTTGTTTGAAATAAGTGGTGTTTCACATAATCAAGAAGACATTAATGATGTCCTTCCAATTTTATCTTGTTTTAAAATAAAATAAAAAAATTACATAACAGAACTAGTAAATAAATTTACCTCTTTTGAGATATTTATTAAGGGTAAGTTAGTAAAATATATCTTACTTTAGAAGAATGATTAATTTTCTTAAAGGAATGTGTCTAAACTAGAACACCACTTATTTTGAGATGGAGGAATATATAGATGGGTTTTTGCTTCATGACGGGGCATCAAAATTTTGTTAGTTTCAAATGTTCTCGAGAGTACTTATCAAAATCCAAATATTTTAAATGTATTCGCATTCTATAAACTTCTAAGTTACAAAAGTTTACTACTCTCTCTATTTCAAATAAATGGTGTTTTTACATTTTCATTTTGTTTCAAAATAAGTGGTGTTTCACATAATCAAGAAGACATTAATGATGTCCTTCCAATTTTACTCTTGTTTAAATAAAAAAAAAATTACATAACCCGGGAGAACTAGTAAACCTTTACCTCTTTTTGAGATATTTATTAAGGGTAAGTTAGTAAAAATATATCTTACTTTCGAAGAATGATTAGTTTTCTTAAGGAATGTGTCTAAGCTAAGAACACCACTTATTTTGAGATGGAGGAATATATAGATGAGTTTAATAAATAAAAACAAATATAAAGGATTTATATAGTTGACCCTGCTTTAGTTTCAGATGAAGCATAGTTGAAATTGAACAAAAACATTGTACATAAAAGAGTGGCGCTTAATCGTTTTAAAGTACTTTTATGATAACCTGATGTACGGATCAGCTTGCACCTCGACTAATTCCATGGAGTACCTGCTGGCTGCTAGGATGCTACCTCCTACCAGCACAAGTACCAGATTACTCTATCTACCAAAACTTGAATAGATGGAAAGAAATACCTAGTGTTTCGCCTTCACTACCCATTTCATTAGACACTAGGCCACACCCTTGGACGGTTTTCTTGGATAGTTGAATTTTATCATGGGTTGCAATAACTACCAAGCACTATTCAAGGAAAACAGATGGAGTCTGTATCTGATCCTTCTATTTTGTTTCATCTTGTCATTCCTAATCTAGCACTCTTCAAGCTAAACTAGTAATGACAAACTTCATTTCTACTTTTTCAATCTGTTTCTTTTGATTTTGGCTAGTTTTGGCAAAGGGAAGTAGCAAGTTTGAGGCAGCAGCTGCATTACTTGCAAGAAAATCACAAATAAGGTTAATTTGAATGGTATATCTTCTCGCCTCGATGTTAAGGGTCTTTTTTGTTGTATAGGCTATAGATTACGCAGTATAGTGCCTTTACACACTACAGATTGAGCATTTGATACCTTTTAATTTGTTGAATTATGTGAATCACCTCATCTAAAGGGTAAGTTATTATAGTGGAGATATTTTTAATTATATGTTTGCGCACAAGCCTCTCCCACTATCGAGAATGACTCTTCCCTACTTTGCTCATCTTGATGACTCAAACCCTGACCTCAATTTAGGAGGTTGATCAGCTGTAACTTAGATCACAAGGATAACTTTGCAAATCACATTACATTTTGCAATACAAATCTTTAGCTACACTCATGATTTAGGAGGTAACAACTGCCACGCAAAAAGTAAGAAAGCATGTTGTGATCTAGAAGGTATCCCTAAAAGGTCTGAAGGTCATTGTAGAGCTTGGGGCAATTATTTCGAGATATTTTACTTGGTAGTTGGAAATACATATTCTCCTAGCATGTGGAAGAAACAGAAAAAGAATAAAAAAAAGGTTGAGTATGATAAAAGCCAAAAGAAATAGCATTGCTGATTCCATTTAGACATTCCATTCAATCCTCTTTTGATTTCATCTTTTTCCTTGTCTGGCCTCAAACAAATAAGAGCCATCTTGAGAAGTTACTAATTGTTTATCCTGCGCACATATATGAAAAGGTAGGTAAACAGGTCGGGGACAAAAAGCATTTCAGGGCTCTTCTTTAGTGTTGAAATAGTTCCTTATACTTTTCTCAAAGCTGATTCTTGTTAGTTTTTATGGTTCGGGGAAATAAACAATTGGAAAACAGAACCCCAGAAAAAGATGTTGCATATTGATGTTGTTCTAAGGTTCAATCTTCTCAAGCATAATTGTAATTCAGGGTTTCTTGTAGTTTCTGGTAAAAGACTTATGGTTCAGGGTAATAAAGGCCTCGAAAACACAACAGAAAGATGCCATGATTATTGATTTGGAGTTCATAAGATACACTCCTATATAGCAATTTGTGGGCACAAATAAATTTACAAGTGCACCACAGAATTCTGAACAGGGTAAAATAATTTTCTACTGCTTGGTTGGCTAGTGATTGATTGCTAGTGGCCAGACCACTACACAAATAAATTATAAATATAGATGCCAAAAATTAACTAAAAGGCCAAAGACCATGTCAAACTAAAATATCATATAAATTAACACAATCCAGAAAGAACTTGCAAAAATTTCAAGAAAACAAAAATTTATAAATCTGAATTACCAAGGAAAATTACACGAAGACTGAAGTGCAACATTTTCTTCCAAGTGTTTTCTGAATAAATTTAGAGAGAAGAGTAACTATTGAAATATTAAGATGAACATCTCTTTTTACTTTACCTGGGGTCAGTAATCATGCTTAATGCAATTACTAAAAGTAACTGTGAAAAGGCAAGAAGGTGCATTGTCTTAGATCAGCTGTCGCACATTAAGGAGAAATAATTAAGCTTCAGCCCTGCTTTTTATGAACCACAGGCAGCTTCTGGGTGAAGAACTTTCTGGACTCAGCACCAAAGATCTGACAAATCTGGAAAACCAAATTGAAATGAGTTTGAAAGGCATTCGAAAGCAAAGGTAAATCTACACATTTAAAATTCTTCTATGTTCAAGAGCTTATGCTAATATCAAGTCTATGATTTCTCCAGAATGCATTACTCTTTTTTAAATTATAAGGATCCTGAATGTATTACTCTTTTCTTGCAGAACCAAATCTTGACAGATAAATCAGAGAACTAAATCAGAAGGTCTTACTAGAAAAACTATCACAACTTCCATATTCTATAGTCTTTAATCTTTGTACTGAGATGATTAATATTGCTTATACAGGGCAATCTTATTCATCAACAAAATATAGAACTCTATAAAACAGTAAACCTCATTCAACAAGAATATACAAATTGCAGAAGGTATTAGTTTAGAGTATTCTCCACTTATTGTTTAAGTATGCACCACCATGAAATTTACAAAAGCTTTAACAACGCATAGATGCCCGGACCTTAGTCTAAGGAAAAGTTATCTATTCCAGGTTTCTGAGAAAGGATGTGGAAGTGAACCAAATGGGGGTGTTCAGGCCACACATACAATCAGCAACAGATATGATCTACATGCACCAATCAATCTCCAGTTAAGCCAGCCACAAACACAGAAGCATAAAACATCAACAAGTATCATGCAACTTGGGTAAATTCCTATCAGAAGAATTAGTGTGCTTCAGTCTCTATCCTCTCTCCGCACTCCCATATCTGACATTGACACTAACTCCACCACTATTACCTTTAAAACAGGCTACAACTGCACCACACAGAAGACTGACAGCTCTCTGTTTTCTCAACTAGCCCTACAAGCTACAGCTAGATGATACTTCTATGAATCCTATTCTTGATCAGATAGAAGGAAAAAAGTTCCTTCAAGCCTGAGAGGAGATTAAGCTCTACTGATATGTTGGATAGTTTTACGATTTATTTAAACATGCAGAAGTTATCTATGTAAGTAATTTGAACTAGAATAAAAATGTGGGGATTATCACTTGTCAAGGTTTGATTCAGTATATATGTTGAATGAAACTGGTTGTAGATTGATTGGTGCCTTTCCAGGATGAGTCAAAGATGTGGTCTCATGGAACTGTACAAGGCTGCATCAAGGCTCAAAAGACATTTTATTTGAGTTCCACAGCTAAAGTTCAGTATGTAGTCAAGAGCCCCTTAAAAAATAGATTTAAACTCAATCATTGAAAGATTCTCAGTTTCTTATTGAGAATGCTTCTAATCAAGGCAATGATTGCAAACTAAGAAGGCTTCAAGACACTACTTTATTTTATTTACTTTTTCTTTTTGTGATAAGGAATGCTTCAAGACACTAGTAATGTGCTACCCTGCATACTGTTCCATAAAGATTACCACAACCTACAATAATTACCAAAAATTCAATCAGTTACCTAACTATGCTGTCAAACAAATCAAAATGAGTCAAAAATGCTGAAAATGCAAAATCTGACAGGGGATATTAACATTAGGTGCATTCAAGTATTCATGAGCATGTTTCTATTGTTACAAGGACGACAGTTCCTACATGCAATGCACATCAAAATCACCCAAAATTGAGCACATGGAGCACATTACGAACCTCTGAAACACTATGAATCGGGAAGTTGGACAAGATATACTATTCCATCACACATCTTTATGTCAAGCGATTCAAACTTAGAAGAACATTGAATTTAACTCCAGACATGAGACTACAGTAGAGTCAACTTAGAAAGACTAGAAATTAACTACTTTTAGACAAGTTTACTTTAGTTAACTCAACCTTAAGCTTAGAGAGAAAATTGACTATCACTATAAGGCTACAAGCAAGTTGCTGCATTTGGCTAACTGAAGCTTAGGCCAGGAGTCGAGTGCAATTACAGATAAAAATTATCAAAGTTTTCAACTAGGAGAAGAAAGATGAAGGAAAAGAACAGGAAAAGAAGTCCAGATGATGTCATTAGTAAATTCATCTGCAAGACATAAGATAAAACTAGAATGATCAGACAGATCAAATAGATAGCAAGCATCACCAGCAAACGAGGTTTTGCCTTTTGGGACATCTATATATAATATCAAAGGATAAATGGCAAGATTTGTGCAAGTTCTCTCATACAATATTGCCCTTCTAATTGAGAATTATGTAAAAGGACTACGACAAATTTGGATAAGCCCTAACCTCAAATTGGTTTGAAATAACAAATAGAAAAAGCCCCACATGTCCTAAGTCACAAAATTACACTAATTTAGACAATATTTAATTATCTCATAGAATTATAAATAAGGATTTTACATGATTTCCAGATCCGAAGTATGCCTCTTTCTATTTTAATCAGTTGACAAATCAAATTTGGAACAGAGAAGGGTCAAAAATACCCCTGAAATATAGGAAAAGGTCTAAAAATACCCTCCATCCACCTATTTTGCTAAAGATTAGATACCGTCTCTGTTCACCTTTTTGGCTCACTTATACCCTTGAAACTAACAGTCCCTCTTTATTTTATTTTTTTAAAAATTATTTATTATGTGTCATTTTCTTATTGGGTGGAAATAAAACCCACCCCACCAGATTTTTTTTCAACCTGACCCAAAATAATCTACCCACCCCATGACCCAAAAATTAAAAAATAACAACATTAACAAATAAAACTGAAGTCTGTCATATCATAGTAACTATCTACATCATTACCGAATACAAAAACAAGACCCATCCAGATTATAACAACCCTTTGCTTGGGGTCTTCCTCTCTTTTGGGAGTAGAAATAGTGGAGGCAAAAGCTGATACAAGGGGGCCTCTTTTGGCCTCACATTGATGAATTTGGGGATATTTTTTGAAGAGGATCAAGTGGAGATGGGCCCGAAATGGAGATTGGATTGCTTCCATGGTTAACTTAGGTGGGTTTTGCCATAGGAGATGGCTGAGGATGAAGAGCAAGAAGAAGAAGAAGAAAAGGAGGTTTTCTTTTGGATGTGAACGGTGTATTGTATTACTATAGAAGGGAGTGTTGCTACTGTTTTTTATAAAATTTGGGTGGATGGGTAGATTGTTTCGGGTCGGGTTGGAAAAAGAATCTGGTGGGGTGGGTTTTATTCCCCCAATAAGAAAGGACATGTAATAAATAATTTTTAAAAAATAAAATAAAAAGGGGTTGTTAGTTTCAAGAGTATAGTGGGCAAAAGGTGAACGGAGGTATTTTAGCAAAATAGGTGGATGGAGGGTCTTTTTAGACCTTTTCCTATAGTTTAAAATTCTTGATCCTTTTCGAATTTGGAATATGTTTCTCTTATGACAAAATCTTGGTAAAGACATAAAAATAAATGTATTATTTTGTTATATACTTAAACAAAAGAAATTAAAAATATTGAACAGCACAAAACAAGAAAATTTGAAATGAACATACGCTAAATCGAAGCATATGATAAAAGTATTGCACGTAACTTATGATAGTTAAACATATACTAGCTAAATGTAATGCACCCAAAAGTATAAAAGGTGGATGTATACGTATGGAAGCATGAGTGAGAAGAATTAATGCACATAAAAATAGGCATCATCCATCACATAAATGAAAGTCACCAAAAAGAAAAGCATAACACTGGCGTGATGCTTAAATTGGTAGCCTTTGAGGAACAACGAATATTTCGAAGTTTCAAGATCTAGCGGAATTTCATTAAACATACTGTAAGCATTTGCAACCTTAAAATGACAAGTGAAATTTATTATGTACTCAAAAAGTGCTAGTTATAGCTATAAAAGTATTTTGACAGCAATAATACAGGTTATGTTCGAGGAATAAGGAAAATTGGACAAAGTATAAAATAAATTTACTTACAGCGTTTGTTACATTATAAAACTTTCCTTTGCTAATATAATCCAACATGACTAATGTAGTATTTCAGTTTCCTTGACATTAGTCATAGGTTATGCAAAAGTTTAGTATCACGAGTCACATGTTCTATAACTAATATTAGTACACAAGTTGTACTGAAATTTATGTATTGTTTTATATGAAACAAAATGTGGAATCACATAACAAACTCCCTTCCATTAAATTAAAGGACCAGATGAAACTTCATTGAGCGTGAGGATTCTATCTCGATGATGAAGGAACTACTTGAACACTTGACAAGAAAGGAAGAAACTTCATTTGCTGGAGAAGGAAATGTATGTGTGCTTTCAAGTTAACGTTAAAAGATTCACTAGTATGAGAATGCATGTGATATTAGGATATATGATCTGTTGAGTAAACGGGGATCTGGTGTTACCAGCACTGAGCATTAGAGGGCAACGAAGCAGGGAATCCAAGGCGACAATGCCTTGAGATGGAAATAATAAAAGAATCAGCTGGAATCAGATAGAAAGATAAAGGAGTACAAGCAAGAGAAGTTAGGGTTTTCCTACCCAACAGTCTTTTTCCACCCAACATTTCTTTTAATAAACCAGTGTATTCTTAATTTATGATCCTCACGATTATATGTTGTATGAGCCAAGTATCTCCGCCATTCACTGGACACAAACCACCAGTTGTCATCCTCCCAACGCTCACCCTTCCAGTGCTCAGTGAAGGACCACTCACAAGGCCCCAAAGTAATTGACCATGGCGGTGCCCTCCAGGATTCATGTTCAAAAAGAGTATACAACAGTGATACAGTGACCTTTTAGTGGACCTAAACTCCACTTAAACCACCCAATCTGATCCACTTGGAAGAAATCTGGGAACTCATTCAAATTTGGACTTGACAAGCATCACACTCCAAAGGCTCAGCTCAGTTATAGGGCTATTTGGAGTACATTTTCAGCTAAACTGGTCTTGTTCTTCTCCTCCAAAATCACAAAACCAACTCAGTGCACATTATAGTTGCATGATATGTTAACCACCTAATTATATCGAGAAAAACTAGCAAAAATTCTATCATCAGCCTCCTGACCAACAACAATAGTAAGATTATGGAGGAACAAGGTAAATCAAGTAGTATCTGCAAATACTTGTTTCAACATTTGTAGCAGCTTAAGGTTATCCACTAGTTTTAGTTGATTGATATGGTTAACAAAAGAGATAACTTTCAATTATGCGTATATGATGGTTGCTTTTTGTGAAATATATCACCTCCTTTGGGTCGTTAATTTTAATCCTAATGATAATCTAACTACCCAATGGATGCAAATATAGTAATAGCTGATGGAGAATTATATGTTCAACATAATAGCTAGAAAGAGAATGAAAATTTCCCCGAGGCGAGCACTAATACCATGATGTGTAACATGGGACAATAATCTATACAAAAAAAATAAATTACATCAGTAACTATGAAAAGACATACTATGATTATAAAACAACAAAACTATCTATGACTAAATAATTGCACCATTACTATTGGGTATCCCAACTTTCCCCTAAATATAGAATGTGCCTATACTCATTTGCTTCCAATACTACTCAGATAAGAGCATAAATTGACAATCCAAGGACCCTAATTGAAGGTCCAGCAATGCCAGAAAGTTATTAAAAGGAAAGGCAATGTATTGAACCACTAAAAGGCAATGCATTGAACCACTACCTGAAGGCAATGTATTGAACCACTACCTAAAATACCTCCTAAGTACATTATTTCAAATCAGCAACCAGCCTTAAGCTAGAGTGCTGTCCATGAAGTGGGGTATTGGGAGGGAGTAGTATGCAGCACTTATGCCGACTTGGAAGGGGTGCAGGCCTTATCCTACCTTGTGAAGATAAATTTGTTCACCTTGTGAAGATAGAGAGACTATTTTTACGACGCAGCTCAAGTGAGCATATCAAAAAAACAAGTGTATAATAAATTTCACATGATCTAATTACCCGTGTGGTCACACGGGAAAATGAATCAACTAACAAAGCTCCATATCAATTAAAAATCATTAAAAGTTATTCAAAATAAAGCAGTGTATTTCATACTAAAGAAAATGGACATGATGTTTAGCCTTGCTGCTTGTAGATATAAGGACATAAGAATCAAAACCAATTACTTTCTTGATCTACTGAGGAAACAACTTGCATCACCAAAAAAGATCCCAACTTCAGGTAGCATATTCAAGACGAGAACAGTGATCCAGCAGAGTGAAAAAATCAGCCCAGAAAGAAAGGAAGGAAAGGAAAAGGATCGTCTAAAAGGGCTTGTTTACATGGAGCAAAAAATTCAGAAAATCAATCAAGAAGAATAAGAGAAAATTAAGATCGCTACTGCATATGCGTTAAAAATGCATGTAATTTACAACCGTACCTGTCGTCAATGTTGTGGCCTAGAGAGAAGAGCTGGTTGAACATTACAGACGAAGGCAGCAGGGAATGAACCCCATTACATACATTGATTTGGTAGAAGAAGGGAGGAGAGAGAAGAAAATATCTGGAGGATCAATTTAAATAAAATATTGTAGAAAAGGAGGGCTCCTTATCAAGGAAAAAGAATGGTAAGAAAATGACTCTTTTTATAGAGCATATCAGGAGAGGGCTCTTTTTGTCATTGTAACATCTTTTTATATAGTGTGAAAATTTATATATGATATATATTATTATTTTATAAATATGAAATAAATTTTACTATTTTTCTTGTTGTTAAATATTTAATAAATTATAGTTGTTAAATTTAACAAGAATTGTGTGTGTGTGGGGGGTTGGGGGTGGGGGGGGATGACAACATTATTTTGAGTATATTATTTTTAGCCCATCTTGTACGTGTCTGAGTGTCTGAAACATATTGAAATGTTTTGGCTTTTGGTGATATTTTAGCATTTATCGCAATATTATATTTGCGTTTAATATATAATATATGATAAAATATTTTTAATAATTTATAAATTTATGATTCATATTTTTGTATACTAGTCAAATAGATATTTTTGTGTGTGTATGTTAAGTCATATTGTATAATATATATGTCGTGGGTAAGATTAAACCTAATGCTATGATAGAAAGTTCAAAAATTTTAAATTGACATTTTTTTTATTTTTTTCTTCACGAAATATTATACAGATATGTAATAGCATCAGATTAGAATATTTATATGAAATAGTTGAATTTAAATTATGCTAGCATTCTTAAGATGAAAAAGTAACCACATATCAATGTTATATCAGAAATATATATATATATATATATATATATATATATGAAAATAATAATACTTATTTATATATGAATTTTTAACACTTCATTGTAGATGTATTCTAAGTTTGTTAAATTATTTAATTATAATAACATTTATATAATTTGATTAAAGTATTTAATACGAATAAATATTTATCAATAAAAATATTTCTTTTTTAAAAACCTATTAATGAAAAAGTTTAACATAAAGGGAACTAAAACTATTCACAGAGAGGATTATTTTAAACTTTACTTTAAAAAACATACGGCGGAATATCTAAATGTCTAAATTTGGCAGTATTTTCTTTAAATTCTTTTAAACTATCAATAGTTTAAATTACCTCCTAAATTTGTCTAATCTTAAATAGTGATTTGGCAAAGAGTGACTACACTCTCATTAAGTATGTGATGATGAAAAAATTAAAATTAGCTCTTAATTATTTATTTTAATAATGTATTTTTATTTTTAGCCAAATTAAAAATGACTCAAACTCTATAATTCTAAAAAATAAAATTATTTTAAAAAGAATAATAAAATTCATGCGTATAGTTTTTATATGAAATACTATTTATTTTAATTGTATATTATATTTTCGGTCTAAATCAATAAAAATACTTTGAGTCTAGATTATTTTTATCCACATAAAAAAAATTAACCTCGAATAATGAAGTTGCAATTGTGTAATTTTTTTCTTGTTAAGATCACAATAAACATTATTTTCTTTCCAGTAGAATGGAATAAGAAAAAAAGCCTTCGATCGGAAGCTTGCTATTTTTAGTGAAATAAAAAATTTTAGGTTTGGAGATAATAAAACTTCAACTATATAATTTTATTATATTTTACTGAATTATAATATTTATCTATTTGACAATAATTTTTTAAGAAAAGAATTTATAAAAATATTAAATATAATTTATTTTTAGCAAAACAATTTTATTTGAAAAAGTAGGACTTCTAATTTTTATTTATTTATTATTAATTAAAAAATTAATAAATTTTAAAAAAAATATTTTAAAAAATAACATATCAATAAAAAATTTATATGTCAGCAGAGCCGTACAGGGGTTAAAGCCTTCAAAGTTTAAGGGAGTGAGACTAATGATTGTTTAGGGGTTTGAAGAGAACACATAAGTTTAGGGGGTGTTTCCCTGTTCTGCCAAAAACATACAGATCATTTTGATAATTTTATCATCCGGCTTTCTTCTGCCGGTGTCGTCGCTGGAAAACACTCAGCCTTCTTTCGCGGGTTCAGTCAGATTAGCATCAGTTACGACGGCGTAATGGTGCTGTCGAATTTCCCGGCATCAGGTTATGGTTTTGCGTCGCCGTTAATTCAGTTGCTTCAGGTCACAAGCAGCATTGAAAGTATTGGCGAAAGCATCGGAAGACAAAATCTCAAACCTCATCCTCTACAATTATCCTTCATTTTCCGGAGCTTTTGCTGCGCTTTTCGCTTACCTCTACCACTCTCGTCTCAACATCCCTTACCTAGTCTTGCCTTTCTCTTCCGTTGAACCCTTCAGGTACTTTTTAAGCTTTAACAGTGATGAAAAAGTTGCTATAAGGGAGCTTGACATAAGATAGTTAAGAAATACAATGAATAGTTTAACTAGGATGAATCATATACACACTACTTGAACAGAGCCAAATAGGATATAGAGGATTCGTATACTCGACCCTAACTAATTTGGATGGATGACTCGTTGATTGATCGATTGATTAATCAAAGCTGTTAGGTCAAGTTCATTTGCATTGCAGGCATGTTTGATCACTGAAGAGAAGAAAATACCTAAGGACTTCTGCTTTGCTCACATATTTAAAGAAGAAAGAATTCTGTCTGGCATTGAACATGGATTGTTCTTTTTCCCTTACTTTGTAATTTTCTTGATAGAGTTGAAGACTTGTGTATTGACGGCCTGCAAAATTGCTACTTCCTTGATTTTGTTGGTCCAAAAGGATTTGCATCCCAGCTTGCTCGGCGCACCTCATGCCAGTAAGTTTTCTTATTATTTATAAATAAACATAAACTTCTTCAGATGCTGGTTGCTCTGTTGATTTTCACATTGATAGTGGCTCTGGAAGTTGGAGACTGAGTACGAATTGATTTTAATTAAATTAGGATAGTAGGGTTTGATCACCGGAAGTCCGCACTGTCCAATATCCCTTTGAATCAAAGTTCTGGTGGGAGTCTCACATTTTATGTCAACCTCGAGAAAGCTAGTTCGGTTGCTGTTTATGAACATTTTCTTCTAGGCTTTCAGAAGTTGGATCGGAATAAGGTGCATTCTATTGCATTGTCATTGGCAATACTCGTTTTAGCTAGAATATTTTCAAAGCCACTGGCCTAAAGTGGTGATGTATGTGTCTTTTTTATACACAGGGGAATGCTATCAGCTTGCTAAACTCTACTTTTCAAGATCAAGTTGAAAATGTTCTAAAATATATAGAGGATGGAGATCTTCACAGGTGGAGTTTGCCTGATATCAGGGCTTTTGGGATTGGAATTAACCAGTGGCGTTCAAAATTGAACTGCATCAGTAATCCACATATGTATGAACAGGTTCGCAGTTATTTTTGCTTTTGCTGGGGGGTTTGGAGGGGTGGGGGTGTCACTTGGTTGTCTAGGATGGAAGACAAACTAATAAAGTATGCATTTGATACTATGTAATTTTGCCATTTTATGCGCTCAAATGGAGTTGATCTGGATAAGTTCATGTTGCATACCCTTTTACGCCAATATATTTCCCCTCAGTAGTGTATAACTAATGTTTTATTTTTATTTTCAATGAAACAGTTCATGGGGATTTGTACCGATGATTTAATTGCTAATGGAAACTCCCATATTTCAAATAGACTGGCTGCTGCACACAAGTTGCTGGATAAGTTTTTCAAAATTCGGCTGGGGAGAGGACTTTATGGAGAATGCTTGGTAAAGAAGAATAATCTTTTATGGCGTTTTCTTTTAGATGGCTACTCATAACACTCAAAATACTATGAAGTCTATGAGAGCACAACTGAATTATGTCAGGTTTTAGAATATTTAGTTTCAGGTGCTCGATAACATGTTATACAGCTGTCTGCTTGACTTGTTTTCAATCTTCTATAGGTTTTCCAAATGCCAGGTTATTCATGCTTAGCCAGCATTACATCCATTTCGGTTGTAATTGTAATTTTTGTTTCCCTTTCTCAAGATATCTAAGTGAAGTATTTAATTCTGTTTTATCTTTTAGGGGGTTAGAGCTGATGGCAATCCAGACCTAAGTGATGAAATTGGCAAGGAACTAAGCAAGAAAAGCGCTTCAGTTGGACTTAGGTTTCTATGTTTATTTATCTTATTCTTTTTCTTTAATATGTTGAATGGGCATTGAGTCCCTTTTTTTTACTTTGCATTCAAACCAGAAAGATCATAAGCTGCATCAGAAATTAAAAGCTTCATGATCCACATTCATGACTAGTTTTATACTAAAAGAGCATACCTTTGGTTATTTGTTGCTTTTACCACAATTTAGTACATATAACCTCTGCATTTACTTTGAATCTATTATAACCCAGGCCTATAGGAGCAGTTGTATACCTTCAGCGAAAAGAATCTCAAGATGTGTCTGAGGACTGTAGATGCTACTACTGACACTTCCAGAGTTGCCAAGGTCTACAAATCTTGGTGATTTATTTACTTATTTATTTCTCTTCATCTTGAAGATATCCCTCGCAGTGACTCCTTATAGTATTTTGAAAATTATTAACATAGCTGTGCCTCGCCCGCTCACCCTCCCACAAACGAACGCAGAATAGTGCTCTATAATTTTTATACCAACAAATGCTTTGCTTCTTTAAACATGCAGGCATATGGTGGAGGTGGTTCTCCTAGTTCTAGCTCATTTATAATACGGATGGATGAGTATAACCAGTGGCTGTCAGTGCATTCATCTAGTGTGAGTACGATATGAATTCCCATTCTCTTCACAGTTAAGCCAACTCATACCGAGATTATTCTATTAATCATGGAATTCATTTTGAATGTTTATCTGAGATAGATGCACTCTCGAAGTAATCATTTTGCTTAGGCAAATAAGAGGTATTATATATTCAAAATGGCACCAAGGAGAGTTATAAAAAATGGCACATCAAGGAGATGCAGAAGTACAAAAAGAAAAAAAGAAAAAATGTAAATGAAGAAATGAGCAAGAAGAGGGATGAGATCTTGGAGGGACCATCACTTAGTTGAAATCTTGAAACTGGCGAAAACATTTAAGTTCTTCCACTAGGTCTACCTTATGTCCAGAGAGAGAGAGAGAGAGAGAGAGAGAGAGAGAGAGACTTGTAAGGCATCTCATTTTACTATATGAATATCTACAGACTCATCCTCAAAAACATCATTGTTTCTTGGGGAACAATGATGGAGTTCGTTTGGAAATTAATACTCGGCTATATGCATCTTTTTCAGGTGTGTATCTATTGTCTTCCCTACAAATGTGTTAGAAATTAATTATATGTTGTTTTCATATTCGTATATACATATATAGATATAAAATACATAACCACTTAGGGTTTGGTAGCATACCAGCTGTCTGTGTTGATCTGGTAGTTGTTCCTCTACTTTAGGCTAAACAACAACATACCAGTGTAGGGGAGGGTATATGTAGTGTATACGCAGACCTTACCTCTACTTTAGACTAATAGACTTATAATTGCTCTTCATCAGAAATGGATTCATAATTGCTTAAAAACACATGATAAGTGAATTTTGAGTTGCTTACCGTTCCTCCCTCATGGTATTTCATGTTTGTGCATGTTCTATTGTTTCCTCTTGCTGAGGTTCATGATTGATGGATGTATGTAGGATTTCAGTCTCAGAGAACATCTTCGCTGATTGTAACTGTGATTTTTTTTTCTATAACCAAGATTGGGAAGATAGAGGGCTAACAGTTTAATTTCTTCCATGGCAAATGTGATTGCAGTTGAATGCAGTAGAACTGTAGAAGATTTCAACAGTCTTTTTTATAAGAATATTTGTCATTACTTACAAGAGAGAATTTAAGTGAGAGAAATAGTACAGTGAACCTGAACATGCAATGAAGTTGTGATGATTTTCCAGATCTAGGTGTGTAACTTCTGAATACTACTTAAGAGAATATAGAGGATTTCGTTTTAGCCCTTAAATACACTTATAAATTATACTAAAAATATATCCACTTATCTAGCTGGACACCCGTCAACAGCTATGCCTTTGGCTGTTGGACAAGTTGCCAATTCACAGTGTTCCCCATTATGGTACTTACCAAGTCAGCCCTTTATTCTCCATTCCCAATGAGAAATATAGTAGGACACGCTGGCTTCTCACCCGCCAGCGCTGCAGATAGAATGTAGTTGTATCTTTGCCACCATTGCTTTCGGTATCGGAAGATGAAGAAGTTGAAAATTGTGCCGACAATGACCCATGCATTGTAGTTTAATGGTGTTGCTGGTGGCATGGAACCTGTTGCTCCCAGAAGAACTGGAAGAGAGATTGATCAGGGGAATCCATGATTGTGTTAGGAAACACTTTATGCAAACCACACTAATACAGGTCCTACTGCTCCTCCAAGGAAGAACCAGTTCATGGAGCTGTAGCTCCCAAGAGTTCCAAAAATCCTTTTTGGTCAGGCAAGCCCCAGATAACTGATGCATCAAAAAACACACGATCTCCTGGGCATGTCCATGGACTGTCTGGTGGGAGGAGATCATCTTGACATATGTTCTCGATGGAGTTTAGCAGCCACCACGCCACAGATATGTTATTAGTTCGAGTATTGTTCCTAAAAACTGGAATTTAACCAAACAAGAATGAAAAATATTCTTTATTCTGGAATTTACGTTGTTTGGAACACTGATAAATTCTAGTTAATTGGGAAAACATTGTCTTAACTAGTCAAATAACGTGTCTTAGTACTTCCTGATGAAAGATAAATTGCTAATTCTTGTGTATGTTGATAGCTTACGAAATACTAACTCTCCATATTTACTTGTTTTTCTTGTATGCTCGATTTATTCTATCCTTTAAAGCTGTTTATAATGAGCATTGCACCCATAATTTGGCACTCGTCTGATTGGAGAACTATCTACTACAAATAGAGGTAAATGCCTTTTGATGCTCTTCGTGTCTTGTTTTAAATATATAATTTAAAAGGGTGGGAGGAGATTGGGGGCTTTAGTGATGGGTTCGGAAATGCAAACTCCAGTCCATTAGTGATGCTACATCCTATACATCTATGCAGTGATCTAATGTCTGTATTTCGTGTCATTTGTATCTCAGCATAAAACATGTTTTCTCTTAATTTTTCTCTCGTTAGACACTGGAATTGTCTGGATGTCTTAAAGACATGCAGAAGCTTCTTCATTGTGGTCTCTCTACCTAGGAAATTGTTAGTGCTAATCTTTACTTTATACCAGAAGCTCCAAGTTCATCGCCTGGTGTATTTCCAAACTTTGTCAGGAAATGATAAAAGTGAATATACCTGAACCAAGAACATTGATCGAGGAGGGATCTTCATATAGTGGCCCAGTTTGAAGTCACTGAGGAAAGAAGCAGCCCTGTGACATACTCATGTACCCATACACTTTGAAGCACACATTGGCTATTGGTCGTCCTGGTAGTATAATACCCATGACATATTCAGTGATTATGTCAAACCTGGTATCTGCAAATTAGCATCATAAATAAGAAGCTTGGAAAGAACTCTATGAAATAACAAGGGTGATGATCTTGGATTTGTTCTTTAATAAATCCAGCTAGTTTAAGGTATCGAGATATCGATCGGGGCTTGCATATTGGTATATTTAAACAAAGAGTGAGATGTTAGTCACTTAGTAGTGCTTACAGCTTCTGTAAGCTCCAATAATACAACATTGAGATTTCTTTTGAAACTAATGTTAATAGCCTATATTTTGGCAGGATAAACAGTTCAAGCATGCTAATCAATCTGGTAGGCAAGACATGCTTGTGGTGCTAAATGTAAGTGTAAATGTGTATGCTTTATCACCTGGTTTGTTGTAGCTGTTATGATGCTGATCGGAAGCGTGAACATAAAAGCAATAGCACTTGCAAATAGAAGCCCCCACCATGGCATCTGGACTTGGTTATTCAAGAAAATGCAGAGGATTAGGAGACTGCTAGTGTCACCGAGCAGTGTATTAAACCACCATGAAGGTATGTCTTTGTATTTCCTCATTAGTCTTGTATGAATATCCTCCTTTCCCTTATATGAAGCTTGGAATCTTTCATATATTTCCCTAGACGTACAAATGGACAATAAAGATAATCATAGCCACATCTTTACCGAAAAAAGGGAAAAAAAAAAAGGGACAATCCTTAACTACCACTGTTGTAGCTTATTAATAAGCAATTCTTAACCAATTCATAGTTCCACTTAATTGTGGAAACATTGCTGCTAAACAGCTCTATATATGTAGCAGTTGAGTTTGTCAAAAATTTGAAGAAATGTAAAATAAACTGACACATCATTCATTTTGGGATGATAAGACATGTAATTTCAGTAGGAAATTTATTTATATTTTTTTAAAAGAGACATAGTTTTCCTCAACTTCAGCTGTAGATTGTGAAACACAAGGAGCAATTTGACAAAATAGTAGTACTGAGTGTGTTTTACCTTCCATAGAACAATGCCACGTGTGTGTAATAGTGGATGCTATAGTACGAAACCAAAACCATAAGTGAGTAAAACATGCTTATATGTATCCGTCCTTGCTCCTCCTTACTTCCCTATATCTAGCTCAAACTTGTCATTCACGATGGCTGATATGTATTACTTCTGACCTTGTGACGTGAATAAGTGCGATGAGAAAATGGGAAATTGGAAGCACCATACAAGTCAAACCCCCAATATGCTATTGGGATCCACAGTGCTATATTATCAACATGTACCCTGCAAAGACATTGACAATGGCAAAGAAAGGGCAGATGAGGGGGCTGAACAAGAAGGATGCCACAGCAGACCAATCTAGGGTTATAGCTCCAAGTCCAAGGCCTCTATGCCTGATCAATTTGTTGAGCTGTTACTGATTTGGAGATACCCAGCAGATCCATGAGATGCTTGTGAGCGTTGAGAATAGGTATCCTGGTACCAGATACCAGCAAAAGCTGCATATCAATGCAATGAGGAAAAATTTTGCTCTGGACATGCGCTGATCATCTTTCTCATGCAAGGCCCTGCAAAGATCAATGTGTTACGATTTTCTGCCTTTGACCCGTTTGAAAAGAAAATTACCCATTGATACAGTTTAGTTGTACTATATGAGAGCACAGCTAAAGGAGATTATTCTGAGCACATTTTAGCTGACCATTGCATCAATTGAATCGACTGATAAAATTTTGAACAGTAATAGAAACTTACAGTGAGGATTCATACAGTTGACTGCAACTTGGTTGGGATTGAGGTATAGTTGTTGTTTAGTAGAAACTTACAAAATGATTTTGGGTAAAATTGGATTTGCGATGCTTTAGACTGTAAAGTCTGGTCCGGGACCTCCTAGGAAGAGGGTGAAGGGAAAGATACTAGACATATTTTACAGCTGTGTCACGATGATAGTACTCCTCTCTTTTTTGATTTATGTGTCTTACTTACCTTTACTAGTATGTTCCAAAAAAAATTGTCACCTTTCTACATTTAGTAAGTTTTTCATTCCAGCATTCACTTATACCCCTGAACTATTTAACTGTATGAACGTGTCTGTGAAACCTCGGGTTGCAAATAGTCCATTTTACAAGAAGGCTGTAATCTTTTTCCTTTGCATGATATCTATGAGGAAAATGAGTTAAGCTGTGATCTTGCAGGTGTTTGACTTGTTTTTCATGATTGGTGTAGGACTTTGGTTGGTTGTGGGATGTTGATGACACCATAGTATAGGTTATCTGCATAGTTGGCCCCACAGGCGCTCAGCGTATCTGCGAAGGCTGAAGAGGACGTTTTTTGGAGCATAGAGCATCAATATAGTCAATTATTCATCGGTTTAATTTCTATTTCGTTTTCTCATGATCTTTTTTATGACTCAAAACAATAATCTAGTTGTTGTTATGAACAGCATTGAAATTTAAGGGAAATTTCAAATTTCGTCCTTTCCACTTTCTATTGCTAATTTTCATTATGCATATGTTGTTTGTAAACCAAACACATTGCAAAAGAGGTTAGTATACTAACGATCAATTGCAAAATGCTATCAATGTGCAAATGTGAATTCTTTTCGACTCTTCGTCACGCCACACTCCCTTTTAATAAGTAGCAGTTCTCATGTCTTGTGCAAAGAATTGAAGTTAAAAAAATAGTGAAGAAGTGCATAAGCCTTGTCTTTTCCACACAAAAAATAAAAATTAAATTGGAGTGTGCCATTGTTTTTGAGTTAATAATGGCACTAGCTGTCATAGGATCCCAACTTTGCATGTGACCAGACTCATCTCATCTTATCTCCCCGTTGAACAAGTAAACAAACCAATTTATTGACTTGAGAGTTGTATTATTTTTATTTATTAACAACAAATATGGATAGAACGTGGTCAAATATAGAAAGCACATGCTGTATCAGATCTAGAATCAATACTCCTTCCCATCTAGACAAACCTTTTAAATTAGGACAGATCTAAGAAATTTTGAGTTAGAGTTATTTGTTCATAGAGAATTATATATTACCCCTCTGTGGTGAAGGGAATGCTTAGTATAATCGATAAAATTATCCCATATGATTAAAAATCATGAGTTGAATTATTTGAAATAGCTATTTACGTAAATACGAATGAAATTGAATCTGATAGATTAACATGGTTGTCTATTTTTTTTAATAGCTTAACAGTCGAAATATTCTGCTTAGGGAGAGGACCAGATAGTTTAAGACGGGAAGGAAAATAAATACTTGTCAATGTCGTTTCCGCACGACTTGGAAACAAAAAAGTATAGTGAATAAATTAATTTTAGATACTGTTAAATATTATACGTGAGCTTGTGAGGTGTCAAAATCTTTAAGTCTAATTTCTAAGTTAAATAAGTTGAAGACATTAAAAAGAATGTAATCTCTATTACATATAATTAAAATAGATGTTAGCTGCTATACTTGAGGACTAATCAATTGAAACTAAACCTATTCTACTGTTTAAGAAATATCCAAAATAGAAAAATTATAAAAATGAAAAACTCAAATCGAATAAAAATTTCACATTACCGAAAAAGTGAGACCTGAACCAACGTACTGGGCCACCACATGTGGGCCAGGCTCCACTACGTACTTCCTCAAAAGCCCAGCCCATCCATATCCCAAAACCTGCATTACAAACAAACGCTTTCAAGTTTTATCCACTAATTTAGTGCGGTTAAATGCCTCCACTTTACCCATTCGATATGTGTTTGTGATATGGAAAAAAGGTAAATTAAGTTGTTTGTTAGAGCAGTTTGAAAATGTTAAATCACTTCAATATGATAATAGAGCAATACTTACATAAATGATAATGATAGATAATTCACTTTTTTTTTTTTTTTTTACCTGAGTGGTAATAATAAGAAGCCAACCAGCTAAAAATGATATATTCCTGCGGTAAAAAACTTTGATAATAGTCACAATTCCAACGGCATAAGCTGAACCATTCCCGAAAGCACTTCCAGCATTAGCAAATATAGAAATGAGCACGTGTTCCTTCATGTTAAACGGGCCCCGGATTCAGCGAAAACAATCTCGACGAATCCCGGTAGCCGGAACTTCGTCGTCAGCAGAACCTGGCTAGAAGTGACCGATTGGAAGGTTGCCACCCTGGACGGTGATTTGTGTTATGATTAACGGCTCCGTTCGATAGGAGAAAAATTGGTTGAGGAAAGAGAGTAAACAGCAAGAGAAAAGGCCTAAAAACCACATCCTAAATGTCCATACGGGTAGGGTCGGGTCATCAGTGTTGGTCACCGTTAGCCGGACCTCTTCAATCGGTGATTCGTCGTCGTCGTTATCAGGTTGGTGGCTCCGGCGAGTGATTCTGGCTGGTAAGTTCCCATAGTGAAACAACTCGGCCAAATTAGAGAATGTGATGGAACTATAGAATACATTTGTGATCCTATTTAATGCATGGGGTTCAAATTTTTATTTTATTTTATTTTATTCAACAATATGGGCTGCATTTTGACTTACCATATTTAACGCTAAAATACAGGGCAACTTGTTGGGTGAGGACAAATGAGTGAATCTATGATAAAGCATACAAGAATTTGACTTACTAGGCTTATATACAGTAGCAGGTATTAGATTAAGGCTCGAATCTCATCCGATTCTTTCTCGATCGATTTAGTTGATACGACCCAGTGTGATATTTTAGAGATATCGGGGAGAATTTTCACTTTGTCTTTTTTGAGTTGGTACCGTCGCGTGAAACTGCTAACGCAATTGATTAATAATTTGATTTGCAGGTTATTATACAAAGAACATATTTATAACTATTTGTGAGGACATCTTTGTATTTATATAACGTGCATTTGTGGGCCTTCATTAGCCTTAGATAAACTGATAAAAGGCATTGAGAATTTTTGGTGAATGGTGTCTATATAATGTGTGCATTTTCCGATTTCCTGGTGAAACGTTAGTCCGCAAATGGAGTAAGAGTTATCAGTGTGAGAGACTTTTAAGTTTCTATATTCCAACTTAATGATGCATGCATGTTTTAAGGGATTATCTGTTTATTGCAATTAACATAGTTATTTCTAGCTGTCTGTATTATATTTATCTACTAGTTGAGAAACCTCAACCTCGTTTTTCCCAAATGAGTTGTAAAACCTTAAGGATACTGAGTTCCATTTGACTTAGTTTTAAACCATTTAGTATCCCTCCCCCTGCAGTGCAGCATATTATTTGATCCTTATATTAAAAATAGATATTTTTTTTTTGTTTTAATTTTGAATCAATAGAGTTTTATTATTTATTTATTTTTATCCTTAATATTAAATAACTTACCTAATTTAGAATTTCAAAATATCATTATAAAATTGGTTTAGTAAAAATACACCCCCTAATAAAAAGTTTCTTTGAAAAAATTGTGTCAAGTCAAAATGAATTAAGTCAGAAAAATATTAGTTATGTATTGTCATTTCAACTAATATATGTGACTTAGAATTTTAGATATTCAAATTATAAAAATTAATCCAAATGTACTTGGAAAAATTTGAAATATGTATCGTTGTGAAGAAAATATTTAAAAGGTAATACTAGAAATTGTTTCTTCTTTCTATCTACTCTACATTAGGGTTTAAGATCCAGAATGTGGGGGGATTCTAATTTAGGCAACTGCATGTTTGGCACACCATTAATTCCTTACTTAGTTTTGGTGGCATTCAAGTCATATAAAAATACAACACACACACTTTAAATTTAATCTACTTTAACCATTTGTCAAACAAAAGTAGAAAATTATTTTTCTTCTTCCTTGTTATGACTAGATGACTTATTCGCGCTTTCTTGCGAAAAATAATATATATTAGTAATTTTTTTAATTTTTTTAATTTTTTTATTTTATTTGTATTTTAATATTAAAATATTTTTTAATTATTAAGTACAATAAAATAATAACTATAAAACTATTTTTTTAGTTTTCTTGAGAACATTAAGAAAGTAAAGTTATGGATAAAATTAATTTCTAAATATATAAATTTAAACATAAAATTTTAATTTTATACACTTAAGATGTGTATATAAATGTCATTTTTTCATATCATTAGAGAATTAAATGTTAGTTCTCTCATAATTTTTTACTTTTATTTAATATTTAAAAGGGAATATAAAAGCCGAGAGAAGAATGAAATAGCAAAAACGCACAAATTAAATACATCAATTCAAAATTCACAAAATGAAATTATACGTATATTTTTTATATTTTTAGCATTTACATCATTCTTTAATATAACTTGATTAATTTGAAAATATTTTTCTTCATTATTTTCTTAATTAATGATATATATAAAATTTAAAAAAGTAAAACTATTTAAATAATAAAATATTTTATTTTTTAATTATCACTCTCAATTAAAATAGATTGCTATAAAAAAAAATTGAAAGTGAGATTTAGGAATTACTTTCACAATTTTATTAGAAATAAAAAAATGAATGAAGCAATTAACTTTGAAAAAAAAAAGGATAAATGGGTGACAAAGAATTTAGAGTAATTTATTTTTTCAAGTGTAAGCTCATTCCATCCTATCTTCAAATTTTAAGTTGTAGAAAAAGAAAAATATTTATTTTCGGTAGCACAAATCATTTCCATCTCTTTTTATTTTCTTATTCATCTCGAAACTTTTCATATATATATGTCTTACAGAAATTTATAGTCCTCATTCATTAAGAAGTCTCATAATTTCGGTGCCAAATATATTTATAAAAGTATATATAATAAAAGAAAGTATGTAAAATTATTTTTCAATCCAGATTAATTCTTTCCATATTGATCTTATCATTATTTTTTTTATATTAGGTACTTTGCGATAAATTTCTTGGCTTGAATTTCTAGTGTCATGCTAACTTGATCCACAACTTGTAATCATTCTAAAAGAAAAAAAACAACACTTCATATTATTCACAAATTTATAGTTATGAAACAAATTAATAACTAAAAAGATAGAAAATTAATAGATAAAACATATATATTATTGTAATATTTCTTTATCCATTTTGTTACTCTAATATTGATTTCATCAATGTTACTCTCACAAATAACAAAATCAACACACAAACACACAAAAGGAAAAGACAGCTTCAACAATATATTATTCAATCAAATAAAATTTTACAGAATTATAATAAAGTTAATAAGTAATTGGTAAAATTAACTCAATTCTAATGAATAGTTAGTTTTTTTAGAAGAAAAAGGTGATTTCTCATGTCAGCAACTAAAGATCTTTTGTAAGGATATAGAAAAGATTAGAATTTTAACCTTCTTTTGTTGAGGTTTAATCTATATATTTAGTAGTCATTTGTTAAAATTAAAACCAAGTTAATAAGTTAACGGGCACAAGACAAATTAACTAAATTCTAAAGAATAATAAGACGAAAAAAATTAGTAGAAAAGATAAAAATAATTCTCAAGTGAATCAAGATGTTTGACAAAAAAGATTAAGACCTCGGCCTCTTCAATTGAGGTTGTCCCATATAGTTAGTAGTCATTGAGTAAATTATTTTAGACAAATAATGATAGACTTTTGGGCTTCCTAAATTTTAAGAAAAAGTTAAAATAAAAAGATAAAATAGAAGGTGTAAATGAGAAAATAAAAGAAATAATTCAATTTTTTTAATATACTATATTTAATATAATTAATATTTTAATTATAAAATTGTTGATTTTGTTAATTTAAATATTTTTTCAAATAACTTCAAATTTTCCAAAAGAAAAAATAATTTTAAGATACAAAAGAAATTCACCAAAAATAAGAAAATTTTAAAATATAAATAGAGCTCGAATATGTCAAATCGGCATGCATCTAAGTATTCCTTATTATATATATTAATGAGTAGATAGTTCATGATGTTCATTTATGAGGCATATGATTAATGCTTGAAAATCATTCAAATTGATATTAAAAGTTGCTTCAAGTTTATTTCACATCGTTGGGAATGAATTAAGTTATTAATTCACGAACTAAATACATAATTTTGTGTATATATCTCCTAGAATTACAAAAGAAGAAAAAAATCACGTAAAAGTGGCAGCTCATTGTATTTTAAGAAATGAAAAGAAGATATATATTATTAAAAGAATTGATCTCACCTACTTTGTAATAATAATCGTAGAAATTAATAAGCGTACTCATATAATTTTTGTACTTTTTTGACTTTTTAGATTTGTATTTTCTAATCGGGGTGGTCAATGTATATGGAGCAACGACTAATAAATTAATTTTTCGTATATAGAAAAACCATATAAAAACAATCATGGCTATACATAATTGTACAGAAGTAAATAAATTGTCTTATGTACTTGGCATTCTCCATTCCTCACCAATAGTCTTTAAAATATGTAGGTTTTGATTTATATGTATGTTGTTATTTAATATAGTGTCAATTCATATCAAAAGTAGACAAATATCTATCACAACTATCAACTTTTCTGAAAATTTTCACTCATATCTTTTATGCTATATATTATTAGCAATCACTAACTTAAATAATTATAAATCATATAAAAACAGTATTGAATTATTGAAAGAACTAATCAAGTTTGAAGTAAATTCTAATGGTTTTTCTACATTGAAGAGTAAAAAGAAATCATATTTACATCTAAAAACATTGACCTCATTTCTTATCTTAAAAGATTATTAGAAAAGTTATTTTATTAAGTACTATTTTCAGGGTCATACACTTTCTTTTCTTTTTCTAAAGTTAATTATTTACACATCTAATCTAATCGTTCTATTATGTTACATCTACACTTTAATCCATAACATATTTTTTATTCATAATATTTACTAAATAACTAATTTAATATAAAATTATTATTTTTTAAAATTTAACAAAATAAAAAAACTAAAAAAAATAAAAAAAATAAAAAAAATAAAAAAAATAAAAAAAATAAAAAAAATAATATATTAAATGGAGATCAAAAGAATAAATAAAGAGGTTATTTAATAAAATTATTTTTTTAAAATGTAAAAAATAACATGATAAATAAAATGAACTAAATAGAATGCTTGAAATTAAAGTAAACTAGAAGTGTTCAGCATTTGGATTTTAAAATAGTAATTCTTCATTACAGAGGAGGATCGGGTTTGTACTTTATTTTATTTAAATATTTAAAATTAATTTAAATATTTAAACTAGTAATGTTTGATTTAATTTTGAAGTTATCAAATCAAATTTTATATATTTTTTATATTGTTTGTTTTTTGTTTTTGGGGTTTTTTTTTTTTTATGAATTTTGAGTTTTTTTAATTTTTTATTTTTTTAATTAAAGTTAATTAATTATAATGATTACTTACTTTGTTTTTTAAGTTATCAATTAATAGTTAATATTGATATTTGTTTTTGTCTAAACAAAAATGAATAGAGAATTTTTTTTAAAGCAAGTTATCTTTTTAAAAGAGTTAATAAGTCTCATTACAAAATTAATTTAAGAATTTGAATTTTCACAATCTTTATATTCATAGCAAAAATTAATAAAAATAAAAATTTTGAATACGAACATAAGCGATTGCATTAATCCTTCCAACATATAACTTCCTAGCAATTAGAGAAGTAAATGAATTTTGTTTTGCTTGTAAATATTTATTTTCTTAATATATATAAAATTACGTAAAAAAGTAAATAAATTTATGATGATTACTATTTAGAAAAAAAATGACAAAAATAACAAATGCATAATTATAATGTAAAAATTACATAGCGAATAACATTGTTAAGATTAAATTTTGAAATAAAATAAATTAATGTAAGTTTGATTTAAATTTAAAGTTAAAAAACAAAAAAAACCAAAATAAATAAAAAAATTAAAAAAATTAAAAAAATTAAAAAAATTAAAAATATTTTTATATTTTAAAATAATTAAATTAAAAGTTAATTAATTATAATTGATTACTTACTTTATTTTTAAGTTATCAATTAATAATTTTATATTGATATTTGTTTTTTCCAAAAAAATGATTTTTTTTTTAAAAGCAAATTATCTCTTTTAAAAAGAAGTTAATAAATTTCATAAAAATTTTAATATTTGAACTTGAATTTTCACAATCTTTATATTCATAGAAAAAATTAATAAAATAAAATTTTGAAATACAAAATGAACTCTTGCGTAATCATGTTTTGCACATATAACTTACTGCTTGATTAGAAGTAAATAAATTTTGCTTTGCTGTAAATATTTATTTTCTTAATAAATAAAATTACTTATAAAAAGTAAATAAATTTATGATGATTACTATTTAGAAAAATGACAAAAAATAATAAATGCATAATTATAATGTAAATCACATTGATTGACATTGTAAGATCAAATTTTGAAATAAAATAAGAATATGAGCCAAAAATAAATTCGCTATGTAACTATAGATATCAAATGCGTAGATAAGTTTAAAAATGAATTTAAAATTTAATCTAAATAAAAAATTAAAAAATACACTTATGATTTGAGATTATACATAATATTTTATTAAATTGATATAAATGATATAAGTACTTATTAATTATAGCATATCACTCTTCGGGAAAAAAAAATCAAAACAAATAGTATGTCATGCTAATAATTTTTTAAACACTTTTTAATAAAAAAAGAAAATTTACATAATTAAAAATATTAATTTTAATTTTTAACTTGTGAGAAATAAATTAAAGTATTGACCTTTAAGAGAATAATACACAAAGACTCACGGCTATTATATAACTCTATTAAATCTAACAAATAAATTATATTATCTTCGAATTCTAATAAACTTATGTCATTATGTGGTAGTAAAATGAAAATTAAATGTTAAATCTTGAGTGATTTACAACTTAAAAAATGAATATTTTTATAATTGATATCAACAATTATTGAAAATATTTTTGGATTAAATTATTTTATTATAATATTTTATTTATGCTAAAATTTAATTGGAACAAATAAAATATTTTATTTTTTTTATTTTTTTTATTTTTTTTAGTTTTTTTATTAATATATTATTTTGTTATTAATAGAATATTTAGTATTTTTGTTTTTATATTAAATTAATTTAAAATTTATAATTAATTATATTCAGGCCGTGCATAGGCCTTAAATCATCTAGTATTCAATACAATACTTATACGCTAGCAAACTTTTCTACATAACAATATAAACACTTAAATCATATTAAATTAATTTAATATCGTATCATTTATACCATCTCAGTTATATTTAGTGAAATTAAACAAAAGATAAAAAATTAAATATTCGACCAATTAAATAAATGAAAAATTAACCTTATTATTACAATCAAGTTAAATATTTTGAATATCTTAATTTCCTAGCTTTACTTAACACGGGGGTTATTTATATTTGTGACTTTTATTTTAATTAGAAAGAAGCATACGCAATCATGCAGGATGTTCAATAACAAAAACATTATTATAAATCTGTATTAACTCCACAGGATAAAATAATATATCAATTACTGAATATATTATAGGTCATTTAACCAGTGCTATCAGTTTAAAAGAAAAAAAAAACATACGCGAATCGACATATAAATTAATTATTTGAGAAGACGATCTAAAAGTAAAATAATTGTAGATTGTTGGGATTAAAATTATTTATCCATGTTCGATATTGATGAATATATTATAAATTATTGTTAAAATAAAAAATTAACAAATGAATAAATTAATATCGAGTTGAGGCGTGGATATTTATTTCTTTTTAAGGCTAGATTAGAGCACGTTGCGGTATAAATCTTTTCTGGAATCAGTGGTGTCTTACTTGACTTGTCGCCGAGATACAATGGCCCATGGCGTGTTATAACTGGGCAATTTCCAGGATTAGTTGAAAAAATTAAGCTCATCGAAAAGAACATATTTTTCAATATAAAATTACTCATTTATATAGAATTAGTTGGAGACTTCAAATATTATTCTTTGCCGCAACTATCTAGCTCACTACACTAACCTCAAAATATAAACACAATATAATTATTTTTTTATCTACAACATAATATTTCTCATCTATTTCTTATCCATCTGACACAAGAAAGAAAACTTGTCTTATATAAGTGTAGGATTTGCTACAAGTAAATGTTGAGATAGTGGATAATATATATTGATGTGTAGTAGGTTAATTAGCATGAGATAATAACATTAGTGGTTACATGAGTTACAATAAGGATAATTGACCACCTTCTTTGTCAATTTATGCCTACTAATATGAAAAAATAATGCACTTTAATATCAAAATACACATGCTCTGTTACTTAACAACTTAATTTGATTTTTATGTGCGATGTCTCGTTTGTTAGCACTTAATGGAGTGAAATAGACAAGTTCGGGCGGCCGTCATTCTCAAACCCATTTGTTTCCGTTAAGATTTGAGTACTTAAAATGCAGAAAGCAGTGTTAATGTCGTTAAGAGTTTATATTTGTGTGGATAATTTTACAACTACTATGTCAGAAACAATCGGCCATCACCGTGTAGCCTATTTCATCTGACCAACACCACCACCCCTAAGAGTAATTGATAACTAGCGCAATAGCCATTAGCAGCCTCTGCTATCATTGTTATCATTGTAAACCACCATTATCATTGTAAACCATCACTTCTTTTCCTTATGTATTATCGATTAGTATCATAGCATTACCACCATCCTTATAGTTATATACTCTTCTGCTACAGTCATGCCTGTCGTCGCCTTCTTAGCCGCGCACCGAGTCCATTTATTACCCTTTGTGGTCGATCTCTCTGACCAACCCTTATCTACTATCAAAATTATGCAGCCACCAAGCATACCACAATCCGTCGTCAATCACGACACATTCTTGATGACCACCATCCAACCTTAGCCCCATTAACGTCGGCGAAACTGACATCCAATATATGGCAAGTAAATGCATCATAAATCATTTCTGTGTAGCTTTGTCGTATGTTATTCTGTAGCTTTACTAACAATTTATCGCGCCTTATTATTTATCCAGCCTCCATGTGGCCAATTTATTATTGCATCAATTATTACCATCGCCACTACAAGCCAAGCTCATGAAGTATTTAGCAAATATAAATATTTTATTTTTATCTAAATAATAAGTTTATTTTATTAAATTAATTTTAAATATTTAATTACATCTTTTATTTAAATTGTATATTTAATTTGTTTATAAATAAAAAAATATGTACATTCGGATGTTGCAAAACAAACAACATTAATCATAATGTTCATATCTAGAACAAAATCTTAATCATTCATGTGTATTCATATTCAAACATGTTAATCTTAATGAAAATAAATAAAGTAGAGTGTTTGAAAAGTCTTATATGTAATTTTTATAAAAGATACTTCCATTTTAATTTGTTTATTTTTTTTATTTTTTTTATTTTTTTTATTTTTTTTATTTTTTTTATTTTTTTTATTTTTTTTATTTTTTTTATTTTTTTTATATATATTTAAAATCACAAATAAAAAAAATAAAAAAAATAAAAAAAATAAAAATATTTTTAATTTAAAATTCAAATTTAATATATTTTTTCTATCACTTTTTATTTCAATCATAATTTAATTTCCAATTTCATATAACTGACTATCTCAAATGTTTTTTTTGTTTTTTTAATTATTTGTTTGTTTATTAATTAAATAATGAGATTAATACATATTAAAATTGAAAGAACAAAGTTGATTTGGAAAAACATAACACTACCTAACTTTTTGTTTTTCATAAATAAAATTATTATAAAAAAAAAAAAAAAAAAAAAAAATTGGATCAATGTTGACTTTAGAAAAAGTTTATTTAAATTGTCGTTATTAAAAGTTAGTTCATTTATCTGCATTGCCGAATTCTTGAGAATCATATTGCCATTATTTTTAACGAGACTCAAAATGCATTTTTTGAGGCCAGGATTCGGCATTTGGCGTTTTAGTGGGCCAAGTCTATTAAAAATACAGCATGATAAGCTAACTCGTCAGCATAAATTTACTCGTCTTGGCAATTTAAAAAACCATAATTTTTAGCACGGCCGATAATAATTATGTTCTTCTTGCCTTTAGCATTAGGAGCTTGAGGCTGCTTTCCGTCCTTTCACATACGTTTCCTTGTACCGTTACGATTGAACTAACGCAAATATTTAAATTCAAAAATATAGAATAAATTAAACAAAAATGGATGCGATTAATTCATGTAAGCACAAATTTACACAAAAGTTACCAAGACAACACCACGGCGATACGAAAGAAGCCATAGATGCGGTCCAATTTGAACTACCCACAAAACTAAACACAAAAAGGTACAATCTTTCACAAAAAAAAAAGTTAGTTTGTTCAATTTACTAAACACATTAAAAAATAAAATTTAAAAACACAAGAAATCGCGAAACATAAAACCTCATTCAATCAGGAAGTACCCATAAAAGTAAACACAATAAAAATATAATCTTTCTTCATAAACATAAAATCTCTATCAATTTAAATACCCACAAGACTAAACATGAAAAATCACAAACTTTGGTAAAATGCTAACAAATTTACCGATCAAAACAATAACAAAAAAAAATAATTTGAAACCCAATCTAAATTATGCATAGATATGTAAGAATTATATTTAAAAAATTCGCTAAATTTTGAAAGATATAATTAAATTAAATGTTAAAGTAGATGAATGGTGGCGATTACGGAAAAGCGAAGAAGATGATAATGGGGTTTATTGTGGGTTGAGTTAAAATTTGTAAATTTTAATGAAGTCTTGGGGCGAGTAGATTTAGGTTGGATGGTAGATTGATATGTGGCTTTAGTTGACTTGGTTATTTAAAATGTTGCCGGTGTCACGTCCCAATTTTGAAAAATCGGATTTTGGTGAATTTACAAAATAATGACATAGATAACCCATTTGCGTAACGACAGTACTTGTAAATAGCGGCTGCAATGTGTAAACGTTTTAAGTTGATAGCGTGTCGCCAAATTTTAAATAATTTATTCCAAACCCAATTTATCCTACTAAAAGAATTTTGAAATAGAGGTTGAAGGGCACCCAGCAAGAGGGTCGTGGACAATGTCAATGGCACGTTTCAACCAGGCATCTAGAACTTTCTGGTCTACTTAGTTTTACCATACACCGCCACGCAGCCTGTAATTACTACCTCCTCAGCCCCTTCTACAAGCATCTATTTCTCCCTATTTCTTCTTACCTCTCTAAACCCCCAAAACCCTAACTGAACTCCCTCCCCAATTACGAATTAGTAGTCTTCATTGCTGCTCCGATGGCGACCGCCGCCTTGTTCAGATCTCTCCGTCGCCGTGAACTTGCTGCGTCTTCTCTCTCCGCGTATAGAACTGGCAAGTTCATTTTGTCCATTTTCAGCTTGTTGTGCTTTTATTCTGTAAGATCTTTGCTATTCTAATATCTATATAGCTGATGATTTCATATTCTTGTGAGTGGTTTAATCTTTATCATTTCCCTGACATGAAAATAAAATAAGATTTCAGATTCTGGTTAAATTAGACACCCTTCTCGATTTCTTTAAAGAGTTGATTTGTATTATTGATTGTTTAGCTCTGAGTTTATGATTTGATTATGTGGGCCAGAAAATATTCTATTCTCTGTTGGAGCTCAAAGCTATACATTCATGAAGGCTAGGTTGCCTAATATGTTGTAGCTAGGTTGTCTAATATGTGATAGCTGCCATATCTTTCCTCTTAAATTAGGACTAGTCTTCGAGTTTAGATGTTAAGAGAAAAATAAAGAAATTGCTGATACACTCTGCTAATAGTGGGTTATCTCGGTTATTATACTTCTATTGTTATTTCTGTTTGCCAATATGGAACGGAAGTTGAATAGAGGGAGAATGAATATAGAAGATCCTATGTAAGTGACCTCATTTGGAATTGAGGTGTAGTTGATTGGTTTGAAAGATCTCGCTAGTAGTTTCTCATCTATAGCTTTTGATTAGCTAACCTTTCTCTATTATTGGCTCTTTGTTGGCTTGTGCAGTTTGCTTCCAACACCAAGCCTTCATGGTGTTCATCAACTAAATGGGCTGGTCTGGCTAGGCCATTTAGGTATGAGGCTTGTAGCGTTGCTTTTCCCTTTGTATCTTGTTGTGTTATCGCGCAATCTTATTTGCCTTTCATTGCAGCTCCAAGCCTGCTGGGAAATGAAATTATTGGGATAGACTTAGGTACCACCAACTCTTGTGTTGCAGTGATGGAGGAAGGTAAGGATTAGATTTTGAAATGCCAAGCTTGTTAGGCTCATGTTTGAGGAGTACATCGTACTCTGAAATGGCTTCAGTGGATTATCTGACATTCCCTGATGCTCTTCTTAATGCAGAATCCTAAAGTCATTGAGAATGCCGAAGGGGCTAGAACAACTCCTTCTGTGGTTGCCTTTAACCAGAAGGGAGAACTGCTTGTTGGTACTCCTGCCAAGCGTCAGGCAGTTACCAATCCCACAAACACTCTTTCTGGGACCAAGCGTCTAATTGGCAGGCAGCTTTGATGATCCTCAAACACAAAAGGAGATGAAGATGGTTCCTTACAAGATTGTGAGAGGCTCAAATGGAGATGCTTGGGTTGAAGCAAATGGACAACAATATTCTCCAAGCCAGATTGGAGCATTTGTTCTAACAAAGATAGAAGAAAACTGCTGAAGCCTACCTAGGGAAATCCATTAATAAAGTAATGCATCACTGTTCCAGCTTATTTCAATGATGCTCAGAGGCAGGCAACAAAGGATGCTGGGCGAATTGCTGGTCTTGATGTGCAAAGGATTATTAATGAGCCTACTGCAGCTGCATATCTTATGGTATGAACAACAAAGAAGGTCTTGTTGCTGTCTTTGATCTTGGTGGTGGAACGTTTGATGTTTCAATCCTGGAGATATCAAATGGCGTTTTTGAGGTAAGTGATATTTGTGGCACTCTCTGAAGCTGTGTATCTTTCTGTTATTTCCCATCCAAACTCATCTCTCTACTTACCTCCACTCAGGTCAAGGCGACTAACGGTGACACCTTTTTAGGAGAGGATTTTGACAATGCTTTGTTAGAATTTTAGTGGCCCAGTTTAAGAGGACGGAGGGAATTGACCTATCAAAAGACAGGCTTGCCCTGCAAAGAGACTCGAGAGGCAGCAGGAAAGCCAAGATAGGCTTTCATCCAACATCTCAAACTGATATTAACTTGCCGTTCATCACAGCTGATGCATCGGGGGCTAAACATCTTAATATCACACTGACAAGATCGAAATTTGAGACATTGGTGAACCACTTAATTGAGAGGACAAGGAATCCTTGCAAGAATTGTTTGAAGGATGCTGGAATATCTTTAAAGGATGTGGGCGAGGTCCTCGTTGGAGGTATGACCCGTGTTCCTAAGGTGCAGGAAATAGTTTCTGAGATATTTGGTAAAAGCCCAAGCAAAGGTGTCAATCCAGATGAGGCAGTTGCCATGGGAGCTGCACTTCAAGGTGGTATTCTCCGTGGTGACGTTAAAGAGTTGCTTCTTTTGGATGTAACTCCGCTATCTCTCGGTATTGAGACATTGGGAGGTATCTTTACTAGGTTAATAAACAGGAATACTACCATTCCCACAAAGAAAAGCCAGGTGAGTTGTTGGATCTAAATGTTGTCTCCTGTTGTTTTTTATTATTACTTTAAGTCTTACCAGGAGTAGTACTCCTTTCATCGAAGATCCATATAATTTCTGTTTTGGGAAATATGTGGCCGTTCCGTGTTTATACAATTTTCAGGAATTCAAATTTACTGAAGTAAAATTTTAAATTTGATGTGATTTTTCTTTGTCAAACTAACTTCTCGATTCTATTCCATCATTTGGTAATATGACTTACAAATTAACATCTTAAATTTCGTCCGAGTTCAAATATGGATCTGTAGAAGGATGACACATGCTTGTGCAGGACTTCTGTTTCCAATGTAAAGTATAGTTTGTTTTTTTGTAGTGGTTAATGGTTACGAGTGTGGGTGCTTCCTCTTGCATTTCAGGTGTTTTCTACTGCCGCAGACAACCAAACTCAAGTGGGCATCAAGGTATTACAAGGTGAACGTGAAATGGCATCTGATAATAATAAGCTTCCTGGTGAATTTGAACTTGTAGGTATTCCTCCGGCGCCAAGGGGTATGCCTCAGATAGAGTCACATTTGACATAGATGCAAATGGAATGATCTGTGTCCGCCAAGGACAAGGCTACTAACAAAGAGCAGCAGATCACCATTAGGTCATCTGGTGGTCTATCGGAAGCTGAGATAGACAAGATGGTCAGGGAAGCTGAAATGCATGCGCAGAAGGATCAAGAGCGCAAGACGCTTATTGATCTCAGGAACAGTGCAGACACTACCATATACAGTATTGAGAAGAGCCTGAATGAATACAGGGACAAGGTCCCCAAGGAGGTGGTTACAGAAATTGAGACAGCTGTTTCGGACTTGAGAGCAGCAACGGGGACTGAGAACGTTGATGAGATCAAGTCGAAACTTGATGCAGCAAACAAAGCTGTCTCCAAGATTGGAGCACATGTCTGGCAGGTCCCGGTGGTGCATCCGGTGGTTCGCAAGGAGGAGATCAACCCCCAGAGGCCGAATATGAGGAAGTGAAAGCCAGATGTTATCTAGAGTGAAGAGTGCATGAGAGAGACACAGCGAGATGTTATAGATCTACTTTTCTTTTAAAAATGAGTTTATTTTTACTTCTCATTTCCCTCACAAGTATTTTATGCTCAAGCTCAAAACTGGTTGTATTAAGGGGTCTTGAGTTGTTGTGAATTTCTTAGCGTCCAGACCATCTTTAGTAGAGATAGGTGAGTATTATTTTTGCCAGCCCTTCAAATGTTGAAATCAACCCAACAATGCTTTGTTTCCACAATAATATGATACCGTTCTCTGGATTACTATTTTTTGCCTGCTCTATGGTTTGCAGATGTGAAGTTAGTGGCATCAACTTCGTGAATGGGAGCTGATATTGTTGACACTTATCTTCACAGAATTGGGTTTATATTTGTTTTTTGATTCAAAACCGAGTACATGACAGTTTCCGATTCAGAAGTCCTTCTCACAAAGCAGCCAGCTAAAACAAAATCTTCAAGATCAATTATTTATTCCCTTCTCTACTTTAGGTCCATCACATTTGTCTTTGATACAGTTTCAATTCGAAGGAATTATTAAATTTATTACCAATTTATATAGAATAAAATTAACTATTATATTTTAATATTCTCATTCAGACAAAACATGACATCTAAAGTTAGTAGTTATCCAAAACTAACTCTTTTTTTCTTTTTCCTGTACTTGCGAATTTATTATTTTTTTTTAAAAAATAATTAAGATAAACTTTTGAACCCATTAATTTAAAAGGAATTATCAATTCTTCTCAATATTTTTATCTTATATACTTCTAATATATATCAATGTATACATTTTAGAACAATCAAACCCAGAACTACTAATATTGGGTTGAGCTACAACGATTTTAGTTTTCTTACAAACTTTATTATTCCCTTTATAATTGAGACGTTTTTGAAAAGATATTTTCCTTCGAAATTAGGATTTCGAGGTTTCTACTGCCCGCCAAATTGCATTTTTATTTTATTTTACTCTTCCATTAGTTTTAGAATTAATAAAAATAAAAATCTTTATATTTGAAAACAAAAATTAAAAATTACTCCAAAATAGGAGCAGAAACTTGCTATATAAAAGATTTTGGAGTCCATTTGAGTAAAACGTCGGCCCAATCCTGACATTAGTTTGCAGATTGGATTAGAAAAAAATGTAGAGCCCAAATATAAATTTACATGAACCCTCCGCCGCAAAATTGCGGCTCTTCTCAAATTAAACGGTACGTTACTATATTCATTCAATCATTTCCTTCAAGAAAACATTTTTTATAATTATTATTTTTTGTATTTTATCTTTTCCTTCCACTTTAATGAATTTTTCCCTCTTTCTTCGCCTCTCCGTAAAACCCTAAACCCTATCACTGAACTTCCAAATTTACAAACTAGCCTTGGCTGCAAAGCCGCCGCCTTGCTCACATCTCTCCGTCGCCGTGAACTTGCTACCTCTTCTCTGTCCGCCTATAAAACTGTGAGTTCTTTTTCAACCTGTTATGTTGTTGTTCTGTTAGATTCTTGCTCTTCTAATATCCTCGAGCTGGTGATTTTAAATCCTTACCGTGAATGGTTTATTCTTATCCTTTGGCTCACCTAAAAGAAAATTAAAAATTTGGCATTCTGGTTTAATTAAACATTCCTTTTTGTTTTCTCTGAGTTGATTTATATCATTGATGGTTTGCTGAGTTTATAGTTGGTGTGGAACAGAGAATATGTTCTATTGTCCGCCAGAGATTATACAGTTACCCCTGGTTATAGAGATTGTAGGTGGATTACATTCAGACAGCAAACAGATGAGACTCCAGTCTGCAAAGGAAATATAGACTAACCGTTGACACAAAAATGTGTAACCCGCCTTAATTTTGATGGTTTGGGTCAGAAATATTGTCTTACCGGGTCAATTTTGGTTTTGTTAACCAGGCTGATATTTGGCTTCTTATTGAGTCGGTTATCAACCGTGGGTAGCCTTTATATGTAACTTCTATATGTTCATCTATTATAAATACTACTTCATGAATAGGAAACTTTTGGCTTTCGCATTGGTTGTTTGGATAAAAGAATGCATGTTCTTGTTTCTACTTTGGTCAAACATAAACATTTTCTAGTTTGAGTAAATACAAGATGTGAGGTATATTGTGAACAGCTATTAGGTTTAGCAAGCCCTTTATCTTCTTACTCGTGAAACATATTACTTCTCTTTTATTTTATAAAAAAATTCTGCAATTCTTTTCGACTGTCTTATGAAACCAAAACTTTGACCTACTTTGAACTTTAACTTGGGTGGTTTGAGTTTATGACACATAATTTGACCCATGTAACCCAATAGGCTTTGGGCGGGTTGGTTCATGCCCCACCTATTTGATATAACGCGTGACCAGCCCAAACCTAATCCACCCATTTGACACCCCTACTCCCAAAGCTATCTTTTTGTATTTTTTAAATTAAAATAACTAATAAATTTAGTTGTTAATTATATGAGTTGTAGTTTTTACCTCTTGTTATCTTTGGAATTAACATGAGTGCAAAGGCTATAATTGTTGTTAAACATATAAGGATATTTTCGTGTATCAACATTTAAGTTTAGTTCTTCTTGCTTATATAATAATAATGATAATGATTCACATACATTTTGTCAATATTGGAGCCTAAAATGAACGGACACCTATTCCTTTAAGTTGCTATTATTTGAAAGTGTCCACAAAAATAGTAATTAGGGTCTTATTTTCTCATGTGGTATAAAAATCTCATAAAAATATGTTAGAGCCCATTTGAGTGTAGACATTGTCGGTCCTATTACGTTGGCCTTCGGGATCGGAGTAATGATTAACAGTGTAGACATTGCCCAAACCTAACATTTGTTGGGGGCAGGATAAAAGACAAATATAGAGCCAAATATAAATCTACTTCTCTTCCCTTAGTTCATACCAAATCTTCTGCCGCTAAGTTCCTCCTTTTTCTCCTTCGGAATTAAATGGTGGGTTTTTATATTCGCAACCCCTATATATTTTTCCCTTGTATCTCTAATTGGACAAAAAACCTGTCCCTTTCTTATCGATTGATATGTTCTGGGTACAGGTGATGTTGTTATACTTCCATCGGTTTATTGTTGTGATAAATTATACTACAACATTGTTATTGTACTTATGAATTTTCGAAGTGAATGTACGATGCTATGCAAGTTGAACATTGTCTAGTGCATGGTTAGTGAAATTTTGGCTTTAACAAGTTTAAATGCTTAATGAGCTGCGTATAATAGTGTTTATGCTTTAACATTTGTCTGTATATGGATCAATGAAATAATTCTAAAACTTTGCAATTTCATTTCAGTTTTCTCTCAGAATATAGATTAATATTAAGGAATTCAAGCTTAATGTCGTTCTATTTTCATCAAGAAAATATTTTCTATAATTTTTTATAATTTTCTGTATTTTAGGAATTACCAAAATTAAGCATAGGAATTTGCAATTTTTTATATTTATTTTTATCTTAGAAAATGTAATGCTATTTTTTAGTACCTCACAACTTTGACTTACGTGATAGAAAAACATTGGAATTATGAGCATGGAGACGGCTGGGTCTGAGCAGCCAAGGGAGAATATGAAGAAAGACAAGAAAAAAAGAAAGGCCGAAACAGAGGGACCTGATGCCCCATCAACCTCTCACAAGATTTCTGTCAATCCTATGGAGAAGAAGAAGCAAAAAAGAGCTCTAGACAAAGAGAAGCGCAGAGTGGAGTCTGAGAAAAAAGTCGAATCCAAGCAAGAACTAATGGCTTCTTCTGAATCGAGAAGTAATCAGAGGACAGCGATTTCTCCTACTACTAGTGGGTTGCCTGAGTTCCACATTGGTGTATTTAAGGAACTTGCAGCTGCTGATGCTTCCATTAGAGAAGCAGCTGCTCATTCTTTAGTTGCTGAGTTGCTTGAAGTACAGAAGGCTTATGATATTCTGGAGAACAAGGAAGTGGTTGAGGGACAGCTCAAATTGGAAGCTGAAAAGGATGATGGGTTGAATAACTGCGCCCCTTCGTTGAGATATGCAATTCGGAGACTAATTCGGGGCGTTTCTTCATCAAGAGAGGTGGGTTCTGTTAATTTTTGGCGCAACGTTCTGTGATTTTGTTGAAAATTAGTGCCTTACTATATTGATGGTTAAATTTGAATGCTTTAATAGGGGCTATATGCCTTCCTATCTTCATTTTATAGTTGAAATTTTTTAGGGAGACTAATATCTCTATGGGTTCTTGTTGACACACCCATCTGATAAAAGCACATGCATGCTGGAAAGGTTGTATCACACAATATGATGCTTAGGCTATGCTCTCCTGTCCTTACCTTTGAAATGTTATTTTATAGTAGAACCATAAAGGTTACCTTATGATAACACTGGCAGGTAGATACTCACAGCTTGTGTCATTGAAGTTTTTTAATAGCTATATACTCTAGAGATTTGAATTAAAGGTTAAATGAAATAAAGTAGGCTTAAAGACAGATGTCTCTTCTGCTTATAATTCCATGTGCCATGATTGTCTCGATGAACTGAATGTTCCCATATAAAGCCTTATCTGTTTTCTTATGTGTGCAGTGTGCAAGGCAAGGGTTTGCATTAGGCATGACAGTTTTGGTTGGTGCAATTCCATGCATAAAAGTGGACGCGCTGTTGAAGCTTATTGTTGAATTATTGGAGATCTCTTCTTCCATGAAGGGTCAGGTGGGAAGGATCGCCTTTTGTGAGCTAATGGTTTTCTTATGGTCTGTCTTAACAGTTTAACTTGGTTGTGTAGGACATAAAAGATTGCCTATTGGGACGCTTATTTGCTTATGGAGCTATTGCAAGATCAGGGAGATTAACTTTAGAGTGGACTGCTGATAAAAACACTCCTTATATTAAAGAATTTGTTGGTTCTCTTGTCTCACTGGCAAAAAAGAAGCTTTACTTACAAGAGCCTGCTGTTTCAATTCTTTTGGAGTTGGTTGACAAGGTCTTTAACTTTTACAAGCCTATGAATTGCAAATTTAAGCTTATTACGTTCACTTTAGTTATCTATTGAAATTAACTTCACAGATTGGCTTTTCTTGCGTCATTATAAAATCGTATGGGCTTATACATCTCCGTATGAATCTTTTAGGATCTTATTCACTTGCCTATAAAGCATCATGTCTTCCTACTCTTCCTGCAACATCTTACTGCTTTTTGGGCAAGAAAATGTTTTACACTTGTACAAATAATATCATTTCTTCCTATTACACTAAGATGTGGTTTTGTCATGTTGCTGATTTTAACTTTTTGCATTTAGTGTATTTTTGCTTCACCATATTGTCCTTGTCCTCTACTTTTGGTCTTTGCTTAAGCTGCATTCTGTTTAGCCATTTCATCACCCATGATTTTGCCATGTCAGTTACCTGTTGAAGTTTCGTTGGATCATGTACTTGAAGCTCCTGGACTTAAAGAGTGGTTTGAAAGTGCACCAGAAGTTGGAAATCCTGATGCTTTGCTTCTTGCCCTTACTATACGTGAAAAAACTGGTGTCGATAATAAAGTTTTTGGCAAGCTTCTTCCTTTTCCTTATAGCCCCAGCCGGCTTTTCAGCGTGGAACATTTGTCCTTGCTTTCCAATTGCTTGAAGGTGCTACTGAACTTCTTCATTTTATTTCCTTGAAACGGTTTGTTCATATTTTGATCTGTTGACTTTATGGATGTGCAGGAATCCCACTTCTGCCAGCCACGAACTCATAGTGTATGGTATTCCTTGGTAAATATTCTCTTACCTGAAAATGTTCTACAAGATTTTGATCCCTCAGCCGCTTTAAATTCCATAAAAAAGCACAAAAAAGGCCGCAAAGGTAGCTCAGCAGAAGAAGATGTTGAGAAAAATGTTAAAAACTTTTGTGAAGTTATCATCGAAGGATCACTTCTTCCATCATCTCATAATTGCAAGAATTTGGCTTTCAATGTTCTGCTGCTTCTCCTTCCAAAACTGCCTGCATCGTGTATCTACAACGTCCTGTCTTACAAAGTTGTGCAGTGCTTAAAAGATGTACTTTCCGTGAAAGACACTAATCTATTCAAAGCCGGTCAATACTTTTTAAGAGAATTTTCTGAGTGGGTCAAGCATGATGATGTTAGAAGAGTGGCAGTTATCATGGCTTTACAGAAACATAGTAATGGGAAGTTTGATTGCTTCACCAGGTCAAAAACAGTAAAAGAGTTGATGGCTGAGTTTAAAACCGAGTCTGGATGCATGCTTCTCATTCAGAACTTAGTTGACATGTTCCTGGATGAAGCTCGTGCTTCAGAGGAGCCTTCAGATCAGAGTCAAACTACAGATGACAACTCAGAAATTGGTTCCTTAGAAGATAAGGATTCTATTGCAGCAGTAGGAACATCAGATTTTTTGAAAGGATGGGTTGTAGAGTCACTTCCCAATAGCTTGAAGCATTTAACTCTGGATACAAATGCAAGGTTCAGGGTCCAAAGAGAAATTCTAAAATTTTTGGCAGTTCAGGGTCTATTTGCTTCAACTCTTGGAACTGAGGTGACATCTTTTGAATTGGAAGAAAAATTTAGGTGGCCAAAGTCTGCCATTTCAAGTGCTCTTTGTAGGATGTGCATCGAGCAGCTACAGTTACTGCTATCAAATGCTCAAAAAGGCGAAGGACCTCAAGTTGTGGCAAGTGGTCTTGAAGCTAATGATCTTGGAGCTTATTTCATGCGATTTCTTACCACATTGCGAAACATTCCTTCTGTTTCGCTGTTTAGGTCCTTGGGTGATGATGATGAAGAAGCTATCAAAAAATTGCAGGCTATGGAGTCTCAACTCTCAAGACAGGTGAAATTTTGTGCTGCTTCATTTTGTAGCATCGTAATAATGTTGCTGACTTAAACACTAGTCAAAGTTTTCTGTCATTGTGAAACCAAAGTCCCTAAAGCCGTTTAATTCTCTCCTTTATTGTTTGATAAGAATGTACTCCAGCTTGGTGTGAGGAATCTCAGCAAGCTCTTAACTGAAACAGCCATATCCTGTTATTACTCATCTTATATTAGTTATTGCCACTAACTACTTGTATTCTCTTTATGTCATATTAACCACTAATAGCGTGTACAGGAAAGTGAACACTTATTAATTTCTTCTGTGAAGAAGTTAGATTCTTAATCCTTTTCTTTCTCTGACCTTATTCTTTTCTCCAAAAAATGGCAGGAGAGAAACTTGGGTCCAAGTATTGACGCAAATAAGTTTCATTCCATGAGGTACCTTCTGATACAATTGTTGCTTCAAGTCCTACTTCGGCCTCAAGAATTTTCTGAAGCCGCCTCTGAATTGGTTATTTGCTGTACAAAAGCTTTTCGATCTTCTGATCTTCTTGCTTCCTCTGGAGAAGATGAAACAGAGGGAGATGACACACCTGAATTCATGGATGTTCTAGTGGACACCATGCTTTCATTGCTGCCACAGTCATCAGCTCCGATGCGGACCGCTATTGAGCAGGTAAACTACAGAAAAAGCATAATATCCCATCAGTTCTTTTGGTGATTTAATATCCCCCAAAAACCTTGGCCTAATGTCGTGCTAATCATTATTTCTAATGCATTGTTGCACCTACTGTATTTGATGCGAACTCCATTCTGAATTTTTTTGACCAAATTGATAAGAGAAGAAAATTAAAGGCAGTGGAGTTCTTATATGGATGTTTTATCTTAGAAGACTGAGTTACAACTACTTCTCAATCTCAAGCTGTTAGGTGGTGTAGGCTATATGAATTTTCACTATTCATGTTGCTCTATTTTGACCCATCTTGAATCTTATTTTTAGCACTAGAAGTTGTCTACATTTTTTACTGTCAAACAAACCTCTTAAAAAAACTAGAAGACTCCTAGTGAACATTGGACTTGAAGTAAGCGTACCAACATGACTATACTTAAATAGCAGCTAATTGGTATCACCAATGTGGACTTTCTCTCATTGTACCTTGTCCACCTTTAATATCTTTAGCGACCATAGTTATTTAATTGTTTTGGTTTGCTCTTTAGTTTTGATAGGTTTTTCACCAAATTGTGAATAGGTTGATCAATTTTTTCCCTGAGAAACTAAACTCATGATGATACTAGGTACTCATGCTGGATGGTTGGGTCTATTTAGTTGTCATATAGATATCTTTTTTTTTTCTTTACAAATTATTGAAAGTTGATTGGAAGCACCTAATCTGCAAACCTTATCTAAAGGGAAGATGTGGTTTTTATCACCAAGAAATCCCTCATGGCCAAATGATGCACAGTTCAAAACTGGGTGGATAATTGGCTTGCCCGTCTATGCTTTTGCGCTTAACTATTTTTTTTTCACGGCAAGGTTCACACTTGTGATGTGCTCCTAACTCGCACATTATGCGCTTGGCTCTTAACACTAGGCGGTAACCTTGGGGGCAATATAAAGAGAAGATTTTTTCTGAGTGCAGGATCAATTCATCGGGTTTCTTTTAATTGATCCTTAATTATTTCACGAGAATAAAATAGCAAATGCAGTGCTTCATTAAATTCCTTTGTTGGATACACCTGTTGTAGTGGGTTTCTGTCAATGGTACTCTGTCCTCTTTTGCCTGTGTTTCCTTTTCGATTAGTTTAAAAAAAATTGAACTATTTACTCTTTCCTCAAATTGTTAAATTTTATGATCTTCACTAGGGAAAAGCATCTTTTAATAATACTATCATATTTTCAATTTGACTTGACATGGTCAAATTTAAGAACTCATTATAACACGCTTTTGTTGATCTCTTCGCTATAGAGTTGTTTGCATATCATGCAAAAACGTTATTTTTCATGTTCTTTCAATGCTCCTCCTGTCTATCTTTATGGAGGTGGAAGAGGATGAGATCTCGATAGCTCTCAACTATCTTGCCTTGTCCATTGATACCCACTGTTCGAAGCACTTATAGATGCATAGTATGAATATATGAAAATTGATTGTTGTGTTATTTTTCGAAAATGTGCATTTTTGTATTCTTTTTGAATAACCGTGGAGTCTGGGCCAGCTTGCATGCACTTCGGCTAATTCCATAGGGTACCCGCTACCTCCAATAAGTACAGGGTATCTCCATCCACCAAGTCTTAGGTAGAAGGGAAGAAGTCATCTGAGTATTTTTGGCTCTGTTGAGATTTAATCTGAGGCCTCACGATTCTCAACTCACTTTATGGACTACTAGGCTGTACCTTTGGGTGCATGTATGAATACATGAAAGTTGATTCTTTGTGTTATTTTTAGCAATGTTTCTCTACCTGATAAGTTTGGTGGATCTGCGCAGCAGCTTCTGTTGCTCAGGCTCTTGTTCACATACTTAAAAACATTCTTTTCTTTATAGGTTTTCAAATGTTTTTGTCATGATGTCACGGATGATGGGTTACTTCGAATGTTGCGGGTTATAAAGAAAGATCTCAAACCAGCCAGACACCAAGAAACAGACAGTGAGAACGACGATGACAACGACGACGACGATGACGTTCTTGACATTGAAGAATCAGAGGAATCTGATGAAGCAGAGATGCATGAAACTGCGGAGAGTGATGAACATGCAGATGACTCAGAGACAGTAGTTGGCGTTGAGGGCGTTAGCTCAGAACTTCCTAATGCTTCTAATGATGATTCTGATGAGGGAATGGATGATGATGCAATGTTCAGCATGGACGCCTCTCTTGCTAAAATGTTCAAGAACAGGAAGAACCAGGCTGGTAGTGAGACTGCTCATTCACAGCTTGCCCTGTTCAAACTTCGTGTCCTCTCTTTGCTGGAGATTTACCTACATGAAAATCCAGGCAAGTCTTTCTTTATTCACTAAGGGGTCGCTGATTGCTGGTTAGGAAGGGGGTTAGCATACTTATTAGTTCACAATACCATATAT
>JACEIK010000176.1:51701-100055 GCA_018107945.1 Datura stramonium | reverse complement strand
CTGAAGATTCCCATATATAGACCATTTGCTTTTTTACTCTTTTCATGAAGTAAATGCAGATATAGTAACTATTTTTTTCCTCTCATGTAGTCAATGTAGAATTAGTAACTACGGAGAAATGTGATGAGTTATGGTTAGTTAGATGAGCTTTTTGTCGTCTAGAATTGAATAATTATAGCTAATGTGGTAACTTAAAAAAAAAAGAACCTACAATTTATATCGTAAAATACATAACAAGTTATGATATACTGCATAACTTAATTTCTACAGAACTTATACCAAGTAAGGTAAAAATTCAATTTTAAAACCCACAAATTATGTTGTAAAAGGCATAACAAGTTTGTCGTACTGCATAACTTAATTACATCTAAATTTATGCAGAGCGAGGCAGAAGTTCAGTTTCAGAACCACAAATTATGCCGTAAAAGGCATAACATGTTATGTCATATTGAATAAATTAAATCCTACAGAACTCATGTCGAGTACCGCAAAAGTTTCAGTTTCATAACCCACAAGTTATGTCGTAGAAGGCATAACTAGTCATGTCATACTGTATACTTAATTTCTACAAAACTTATGTCGAGTGAGTCAAAAGTACTACATAACTTATGTCACATAACTTAATTTCTATAGAACTTATGCCAAGAGAGACAATTTATCTCTAAAATTTCTATGAGTGAATTAGGTCATATATAGGAGTACTTTGCTCCAAAATTTTTTATTAAATGAGCAGCAGATAAAAATCAAATACCACCCCAAACTAGTGGCGATCCATGCAAAAACTTCTTGTCTGGATCTAAATAAATGAAATTGTTTACTCTCTAATAATTCAAATTTTGAATAAGATTGTAGATCTAACAGAATTAAATGAAAGTCAAATTTATGATAAGTGTTTGCTTTCAATATAGTATTTGATAAGATTTATAGATCTACAATTAATAGTAAAAAAAGTTCTCTTTACTTATCCTTTTTAATTTTTATCTTGAAAAATTAGATTGACTCTGTTTAATTGAACATATCCAATTGAATAGGATTATTGAGTACTATCAAGTAGGTGAGGCTCGCTGAAAACACCCTAATAATTTTGCTTTAAAATTTTTTTATACCAAAAGAACTGCAATTTTGATCTTATGTACGATTATCATCTCCATCCAAGTTGAAGTCATCTACATCATCATTATAAAGATATTAGTTTTCGAACACGTGTGTTGCAAATGTATTCCATGATTATTAATAAAAAAAATTAAAATTATTAGAGATTCTTCTAATATTTGAATATTCAGCTTATCTGCTATTCAAGCAACACATAATTTAAATGTAAAAATTAACAATATCACATATGGTTATAAATATTTCAAGTCTTAAAATTTATGCGCTGCCTCATGCATATCAAGAAATTATTGTTGGATGAAAGTTGTAAGTAGTAAAAATTATACGAAAATCCTATTAACATATGTCTTTATTGGGATGACTAGTATATCATTGTCAAACCTATGAATATTTTAATCTGTGAATTTAAATAAAAATATTAGTTGAATTATATATATGGAATTACACCAAATTAGTGGTTTAATAAAGTGAGGCTTTTTATGATNATATATATAAAATTGTGTTATAAAAGATAACACGATTGTCCACATCTAAGTATTTTGTGAGAGCATGTAACAGCAAATTAGACGATAAATTAAGTTTTGATCACGCCTTCTAGAATATAAATGCATACAAAATATATCACCATCTTGATTTCTTTTTCTCCCCACTGTTCAACTACCGTTTTTAATTCCATCTGTCTGATCATTCACTCTCTAAAATGAACATCATCATCACATTTGAAAATACTTCTGTCTTGAATATGAGGATAGAGATAAATTATATGAAACAAAAAGACTAGAATCAATTAAAGAAAAACAAATGAAATAGTTGCCTAGCAATTTCCTCTTCTCTCTTAAGCAGCTCTTGGAAAGAAATTTTAAAACAATACTTGGACCTATTCTGACTATATCTCGTGTTATATAAGCTGTGGTTTGTCAAGAATTGAATAAACATAAATAAAATAGAAAATGATAAAATGAAAGAATAAAAGAAATTTTTGTCTGGAAGAGTTTTTGAACGAAATATGTCAGAATGTTGTCTTTATATAGTTCTTAATCACTTAGTGGCATTCTTTGAGCTTCCTTTCATATCGGAGTATTAATTAATTGAATTAGCTTAATCTACCTATATTTAATGACACGTCGTAACAATTCAAATTCTATAGTGATACTAACGAAGAGATAAACATATTTAATGAGGAAATAAGTTATATATTATGTTGAAGAGGAATGAAAAAACTTAGCATATATTATAAAATAATAATTAAAATGCAGCTCAATCTTTTATTTGTAAAAATATTTATTATAATTGTTCAATATATTAATTTTAAGAAGAATACAATAATAACATGTAATTAATAAAAAATATTATATTCAATTATATTATTATAGGGAGTACTATTATTATTACTACTTATTGAGGACAAATTTTCAATGTTTTTGTACCATTATTAAGATGAGTATAGTATGCTAAATCATTAAATGTAATTAACTGCTCAAACTTTTGAAAGTAAGGAATAACATTAATTTTTAAAGGCATAAAGATCTATTAATTTTATATGGACATTTTAACTTTTTAACTTTTAATTTTTGGGCAAATCCTGCTGAACTTCTTATTCACTCACCTTAATGTGAATTAGAAATTACTATTCAATTAAAACTTTTAACATGTTTTAAATATTACTATTTAGTTTGATTTTGATTAAATGGATGGTAACTATTTAATTAGATGTTTTATTATATTTTAATTTATTGCATTGGCAAAACAGTAATACAACTTTTATGATAGAGGTTTTTCACTTTTAGTATAATATGATTTTGCATCATTGTTTAAAAGCTTCAACTTAGTTCTGTTCAAGTAGATGTACGATTTATGTAGGATAATAAAAGAGAATTAGACACAAAATACAGCTAATTATATTGCATTAAATAATTAATTACACATTTCATTTTTAGTATAATATGATTTTGCTTCATTATTTAGAAGTTTCAACTTAGTTCTGTTCAAGTAGATGTATGACTTATGTAGGATATTAAAATAGAACGAGACACAAAATATAGCAAATTATATTGCATCAAGTAATTTTCACATTTCCCGATCTTATGCTTTCTTGATTGAGCTGAAACATAAATGCAAAGTTTCAAAATCAACACATATCATACTTTTTCTTTATTTCATTCTTAATTAAGATTTGAACACGAAACCTCAAATTAAGGACAAAAAAACACGTACAATATTCTAGTGCACTCATTGGTGTTAATATACTTATTAACATAGGTAAAAGATGATCTCTAAGATATAGTATAAATTCAAATGTAATAGTTTCCTTGTATTTATTGAACTTTATCCACAAAAGGAATGGGGTTATTTTAGCCAAATGTGACCTAAAGATCATTTGACTCTAAGAGATATTACGTTCACCGAATTTAAAGTGACAAAAATTAATTTAATAACTTTTGTAGAAAGAAATCACAAATTGGATAACTACCAGAGAAATTCATTTTACTAGTATAATGTATACCTATATATCTATATCTCTCTCTCATATATATATATATCATGGTGAATCCAACCAAACGAATTAGCAATTCCAAGACAATGATTTAATGTTTGAATGTAAATAAAATTTAGTCTTAATTCTAATCAATTGGCTAAACTTAAAGAGCTGTTAATACAAATTAAAACAATCTTCAAGTTTTTGCCACCAAGCAACAGTATTTGTAGTCTTCAAAATTTGTGTCCAACATATAACAACACTTAAGGCTATAGACATTAAAATGCTATGTTTAATAACAACAGAGTATTTCTTGTTGGGATGAGAACTTGTTCCTTTGTGAAGAACGTGAACTTGTAAGTAAAGGTCTTTTCCGTTTTTCTCTCACAAATTCATAAATACACTTGTTATTTTCCTCCCTAAGGTTTTGCTCACATAAACTGCTCTATCCGTCAATTAGCCACTTTCTACCGTCCTTCCAAATGTTGACTTTTATCTCATATTCTTTGTCAGCAGAGTCGCGTATGGTCATGTTTGAAGTGATGAAGTCCAAATTAAAGATAATAATTCTGTCATAGGAATATTCCAAATATTTTTTTATCTTATTTGTATATATCTTTCTTTCGGATGGACACTAATTTGCGTCATCCTAACACATTTCGGAGTAACTTTATACATTCTACATAGATGAGAACATCTTATTTGGGGTTACATTATAATTGTGGCAATGAATTGGTCACTTCTGATAAAGCGGAGGCATTCAATCTTTGACTACCAAAAACTTGTCCCTCCTCTTCCAAAATCCACAAGCACTCTGGGCGACTCTTCTCTTTTTAATAAGTATACAGCAGATCCCGATTATGGAAAGACATTAGTTTAGGATGGAATATGTGTTCTCAGGGATCGATATGGTTGCCAGACACAGGGAAACATATTAATTTGTGGTTTGATCCTTGGCTGCAATCTGGCTTTAATCAACTCATGTTACTTCCCTTTATTCTCTAACTGTTTTGACAAGCTTGTTTGGGGCTTAGAGGCTAATGGTTCTTTCTCTTGTTCACGCACTCTACAACAAGCTCTGAGAATATTGACATTGCACCTACAGCACGCTTCTCGTGGATCTGGAAACTTAAGTTGATTTTTTTGGAAACTAAACAGGGATGGTCTTGTACATTCGTAATCAACCCAATTAAAAGCAATTCAAGAAGTCTTCCTCCGTAACAAAGTTTTCTACTCAAAAATGTGTTTGACAACCAATATAACGCTGTCAGTCTTATGCAGGCTTCGGAATACTGCTACTTAGGATGCCCACATACTCTTAAAGGTCGCAGGCTTCATAACTATGTTAAATGGCACCCTCCCCTCCAGCTTCCCGATTAAAATTAATTATTGATGCTGCGGTCCCAACTACAGGTCCTATGTGCAGGATTGGTGGAGTCCTTAGAGATTGTAATAGTAATTGGATATTAGGATTTACTGCTGCTGGAAATTGAGACTTAAATTGCTTCAATATGAGAATGCACTCCACTTACCTATCCTTTATGACTGCAGGTGTTCGATAACTTCTGTTGGTACAACATGTATATTGGGAGCAAAACTTTTTGGCGGATAAGCTAGCTAGTATAGGTTTGTAATTAGCATCAACACACAGCTCTCCGCAACTTCTCACCCAACCACCACTCAATATTTTGGATGCGCTTGAAGCTGATAGACTGGGCACTCTCTCTGTGCGTCGCACTAGCTCTTTTGTTAATGTAAATAGTTTGGCTACTACTGTACTAACTGCTCCTGATACTTATGCTACTACTAGATCTATAACAGAGCCACCTTTTGATAGATAGGATGTTTAATACAATATCATCTCTGTTTGACCAAAACAAAAAATTGGATGAATTAGTTAAAATTGAAGACAAATAAGTTCCATTTGTTTACAATATCTAACAGGTAAACGGATATCAGGGAGTGATCATGCGTAAGCTTAATGATGATCATATGCAAATATCTTAAACATACATCTGCAGTAAAAGAAGGATACCTAAAGGTTTCTCTTTTTTGTTTTTTTTTGGATACCTAAAGGTTTCTCTTTTTGTTTTTTTTTTTTTGTTTTTGACTAAGGTAACAATACTTGAAGGTTTCTCTTTGCTAGCTCTTTTTTAGTCTTTGTTTAGATTAAATTTTGACCGCTGAAAGATTTTTAATTTGTGAGGACTGATTATTCCGGTGGACAAGTGATTTTGCAGGCGGAAGTTTGAGACTTTTTTAAACAAGTGAGAGTTGTAGTTGGTTCTAAATTGAAAACCAATCAAGTAAACAATTTAAGCAGCGAAGGAAATAGTGGTTGACATATAAGCTGATAAAATAGGAGTAAATATGAGCTCTTAACGATGTAGAGAGGTAATGAAAACGTCATAGCCAAGTTAAAAAAAGCACCAGCAATAGCAACAGAAGTATCAAAATGAGTTTATCAATCCAAGAACTCACAAAGTTGGTGGTGCGTCATGTATCCTACATTCAATATCCTTATTGCTTCGTATCGTCATCAATCACATTCACATTTGATTTGACTATGATGTATGTTCATATTCATTATTTTCAAAGTCCTGCTTTTCAGACAAACAATGAGCTTCAACTGGACATTTTGTAGAGAGATTTTCAATCTTACAAGGGGATTTGACAATGCATATATGGCTACTAGGTACGACGTTGTAGTTAGAATGAGTTTTAATAGTAAAGATATAATGACACTATTTAAATGGAGAAATCACATTGTTTTCGTGTTGAAATTTTCCATACATATGATCATGATGCCACTAAATTTAGAGGATTGTTGTAGATATCAATTTCAATGTAAGTCATTAAAACCACAAGTTTAAAATGTCTTTGTTCACAAAATATATGACATTAAGAGACCACAAGTTGCAAAAAACTTCATTTATCTCTTGAATTCTATATTCATTCAAATAGGTTCACATAAATTGTAACGACGTGAGTATTTAATTATTGTTATGTTGCCTTGACCAATTCAAAAGATGTTTTACCATATGTGATGCATAACAACATTTCAGGTTCTCTTTGGCTTACTCAAACCAAAAATGATGAAGTTGTACCAATAGATAAATTGCGTATAAGTACTTCCCTCCGATGTAGAGCTTTCATTATAATTATTTCCTAATGGATGATGCGATGAATGAAAATTTGAATAATTATATTATAAGTATTGTAATTAATTGGAAAAAATTTCGGTAAGTGAAGACAAATAAGTTTCATTGGTGTACAATATCTAAAAAGTAAACAAATATTAGTGAATTATCATATGGAATTTAATGAGGTAATTTTCGCGGGTTAATTATCTAGTATCTATATAAATAAGAGACATTAACCCAGTGATGTTCATGCTTCATTGGCCAAAATGCTATTTATCTTTTTCTTTTCTTTTTGCCGATTATCTGATTTTTAACCCTATCAACTCCCGATAGATAAGAAAAAAATTGAAAATACCCTTATCTCATACTACTCTCTCAATATAGAATCTAATGTTTTGCTATTTAAGTGCTTCATCTAAAAATCAAAGTCACTTTTTATCAACTCCTATTCATTACCCCCGCTACTTCCCAACTATCATTAGGTGAGAATTTCAACACACTGTAAGGTCGCCTCATTCTCTCCAAAGTATTTTGTATTCTCTCGTTTTCAATGAGAAATGATTTACCATCGATTTTCATCTATTACTAAGTGATCCAGGTCTTAGGATTTCTCATTCCCCAACAAACATAAAAATAATTTTTTTTAATCGGATATAGGTGTTGAATTCCCACTACTAGAGATAGAGATTTCTCCCACCGCAAATCGCGCTGGAAAATTTGTGTTATAAGACATGATTTTCTCACTCATTTTCCACCAAATTTGTACTGAAAATACATGGTGGGAAAAAAGTTTTCCACTGAAATAGTGGAAAATTTCCATGATGTTTCCATATAAAAACATTATTTTTTTCTTTTCCCACTGCATTATCGATGGAAATAGTCACTTAACATCTTTCAATGGGAAAATAATATATTTTTAGTAGTGTCCTGTTGTCATTTTGTTTTACAATAAGTTATGTTTTCTGTTTTTATGATGTGTGCCCGATTGACGGACTATAATTTTCATTGTTAGTTATTTATCGATAACATAACTCCTTATTCTTAGAGAAGATATGTGTTATTTTGCTTGAAACAAATCAACTACGAATATATTTTTTCAAGGAATATATTGGCCCACTTGTAGGTTTAGATTGATATTGTTTGTACCTAACTACATTTTTGTCCTTCCAAATTCAACTTAAGTATGTAGTTTTCAGAAATGTAATCCAAAGGACTACGATAGTTTGAACATTGAAGCGACAAGTAGTTTGTTCTCGTGTTTCAAATGAAAGAAATATAAAACTTATGTATGTCATCCGAGTTTACAAAGATTCTCGTTTGTTATTCAAAAAGTTTCAACTCGCTGTATTCTCGTAGATGTACGACTTTTGTAGGAAAATAATAACTAGACACAAAATCTAGCTAATTGCATCAAATAATTTACATATTTCTATTTTGCTTTTTCCATTTAGAAGAGGCATACATATAGAGTTTCTCAATCACACACGTCATACTTTTTCTTTACTTCATTTTTAATTGAGACTCAAGCCCGAAACTTCAAAGTTGGATGTTCACTGAATTTGACTCCAAAAGATATTGTGTTCATTCTTTACTTTATTCTAATCAACACATACCATTTGATTCCAAGAGATATTATATTCATCGAATTTAAAATTCAAAAGAAATTTTAAAACTTTGATAGAAAAGAAATCACGAGTTGATGACTACCTCAGAAATTCACTTTACTAGTAATATCTATCGGACGAACAAAGAAAAACAAAACAAATTCAGTATTTTGCAAGTGAAGTAATGGTCATTCCAACTAAGCTTAGCAATTCCAACAGAAGTAGACTGTAATCTATTTTTTAACATTCGAATATAAGTAACAAATACCGTACTTATAGTCTTAAAAATTTTCGTAATATAACAACACTCAAAGGCCATAAAAATTAAAATGCTATGTTAAATAGAAGCAAACTATCTCCCGTCGCATCGGAACTTGCTATTTCATGGAGAAAGCGAACTTGTAAATAAAGGACTTTGTTGTGTTTTCCTCTCATGTTCACAAATACACTTATTATTTTTCTCCACAAGGTTCCACTTACATAAACTGCGCCATCCACCAAATAACGATATTCTTACCGTCCTTCCAACTCCTTAACTTTGCTCCCCAAATTCTCTCGCGTAGAGTCGCGAATGGTCATGCTTGAAGGGAGTTCAAGCTTGTAGTCTCTGCCACATAATTCGGAATATAATGCATTTAGGAACAAAGACTTTGTTAAATGAGAATGCTGTAAGATTGAACTGTGAAATCATTCACTAAAATAGTTGTACATTTTAAAATTACCAATTGATCTGTCTTGTTTGATCGTATTTTTGCTACAGTTAAGGATTTTGGCTGAGCTGCACGCCCACTTCGAATATATCCGTATTCAAATGGGTCATGGCGGTCACCACCTTGCAAGCATCAAATTTTTTGCATCCTGCTGAATCAAGAAAGTTAACTTGTCGCTCATAAATACAAAATTTCACAAAATCAAAAGATATCAGCATTTTGTTTATTTAAAGTAATAAAAAGAAATAAATAAATTGATCTAACATTTTTTGTATATAAAAGCAAAATTTTTTCATTTTTTAAGGTCTATCTTCTTCATATATTTAGTACAGACTATATCATGTCTATTATATAAGATTTTATTGCAAAATAATATACTTGGACGAGAAAATTAGTTGACTGCAGTAATGATATATGGAGAGTAAAAGATAATTTGTAATTGGAAGAAATATTTTTAAACAAGGCCTTCTTGTGCATTCAGCCTTATTGCTTTCTCACTCATTTCTCTCGTATCCTTTCTTCAACATTTGTTAAGTCGTGGTAAGATAGTCGCTGCTGCCAACATTTGGAGGCCATTTTTTTTTTTTTGGCTTTAGAACCTACTCTTTTGATCATGTTCTATTTTCACGCTTTCTCTCCTTCTGCTGCATATTTGTTCAATTCTTTCTTGTCACATCCATTTATTCCAAGTAATTTGAAGTCAAATATTCTATTTCATCAAAGTCAAAATTAAAAAGTCTCCGAACTCTAAAATATTTTCCTCAAAGAATCTCTCCCATCCATCTTCAAAATAAATATCTTCTCCTGTTTTGGTCACTCCTATAGGCCACATATTAATAAACTCATCCCTAAGAGAAACCTTCCTAGGTAACTCTCCATTCTTGTAATCGGTAAAACTTGTGGGAATTTTCTGTGAAGAAACACAAAAGCTTCATTTTTGAAAAAAAAATGTTGAACATCAATTTACTTAAATCAGATTAACCATATTATAATATAGCAGCCAGTATTAGACGAAAAATATATTAAATAAACTCAAACTTTGAGAATTTTGAGGTTAGAATTCAAAAATCTAGCCATTTTAGAAACTACAAAATAAAATTTGAGGCATTCTCATAATTTTACTCACAAATTACTTCTTTTAACACTCATAGATCATTTGAAAATGAAATATACAATTTATGACATCTACTTATCGAATTCTACATAACATTGGTATAAAATTAGGAGATTTAACATATATAAACTAGTCGAATAAAATTTACTTGCACCCCACAAAGACATCCTTCCGCTTTTTTACTTTCCTCCTCTATTCACAGACTCACATCTTCAAAATAAACTTTATTTAAAAAGTTTCAATAAAAAGAGCTAGCAAGAATCGCAGATTCAATGCATGTATAGTTAGATTCTTGAATTCTAGCCTCAAGGATCTCAAATTTTTAGTTACCTGGTTAAAAAAATGTAAGATACCATGAGGTATCTAAGTTCAATTTATATCTAATTTATGAAAGTCGATCTAAATCTCACAAAGGCCTTCCCATTCTCGTATAAATTCATTGCCCACATCTCCAAAAAAATGAACGAAAATCAAGAGAAGAATTTCCAAGAATAAAACACCATAAAAGGGGGTAGGGGGATACTTACAAATTCAAGCTTTGCACCGATATCGTGGATGATAACCTTGAAGAAGCCCTTTCCCATGATCTCTATGTTGTAAAACTTAAGAGCTCGTAGAAGAATTTAGGCGAGGCTAAATGTTGATGTTTCTTTTATACAGTAGCTTAATAGAAGAATGGAGGCAAAGAGATAACTCTAAACTAGATATTTCTTTTATATTAAAGGAGAAAATATAAAATAGTATAAGATTACAAAAATCTGAAGATTCCCATATATAGACCATTTGCTTTTTTACTCTTTTCATGAAGTAAATGCAGATATAGTAACTATTTTTTTCCTCTCATGTAGTCAATGTAGAGTTAGTAACCACGGAGATATGTGTTGAGTTGATGGTGAGTGAGATGAGTTTTTCGTCGGCTCCTGCATTGAACAATTATAGCTAATAGGTAACTTAAAAAAATTCACAAATTATGTCGTAAAATACATACTCAAGTTTTATCATACCGAATAATTTAATTCCTACAGAATTTATGCCAAGCGAGGCAAAAATTCAATTTCAAAACCCACAAATTATGTCGTAAAAGGCATAACAAGTGTGTCGCACGCATAACCCTAATTACAATCAAATTTATTTTGGTAAGGAAGAAGTTCGGCCGTAGGCGTAAATTATGCCATAAAAGGCATACCATGTTATGCCATACCGAATAAATTAAATCCTACAAAACTCATATTGAGTGCCGCATGTTCGGTTTCATAACCCACAAGTTATGTTATAAAATACATAATAAGTTCTATCGTACTACATAACTTAATTTCTACAATGCTATCTCGTGAATTTGACAAAAAAATATTAGTTAAGTTGTCTATGTATTTAATTTTATTACAAAATATAACACGATAATAAGTCCACAGGTAAGTTTTTGTGAGAGGATACAACAGAAAATTAGACGATATATTAAATTCTAGCACGTCTTTTGGAATATAAATGCATATAAATATATCACCATCTCGATTTTTCTCCCCAAGTAGTTCATCTACCATTTTTAATTCCATTTTCTGATTATTCACTCTCTAAAATGAACACCATCTCATCTATATTAACTAGAGAATTGGAAATACTTGTCTTGAATATGAGAATAGAGATAAAATTATATGAAAAAAAAGACTAGAAGCAATTAAAGAAAAACAAATGAATAGTTGCCTAGCAATTTCCTTCTCTTTAAGCAGCTCTTGAAAAGAAATTTTAAAACAATACTTGAACCTATTCTAACTATATCTCGAGTTGTATAAGCTGTGATTTGTCAAATATTGAATAAACATAAATAAAATAGAAAAAGATAAAATGAAAGAATAAAATAAATTTTTTCCGAAGAGCTTTTGAGGGAAATATATCAAAATGTTGTCTTTATACTTCTTAATCTCTTAGTATTTTTGGGCTTCCTTTTCATATTGGAGCATTAATCAATTGAATTAGCTATATTTTAATTAATTTATTTACCTATATCTAATGACACTTTGTAACAATTCAAACTCTATAATGATACTAACGAAGAGATAAATATATGTAATGATGAAATAAATTATACAGTTACGTTGAAGATGAAATGAAAAAACTTAACATATATTATAAAATAATAATTAAAATGCAGCCAATATAACACTCGCCTTATTCAGCTTCTGAATATCGCTACTTAGATGCCTCCACAAACTAAATGTCGCAGGCGTCATAACTATGTTAAATGGCACCCCCCTCTCCAGCTTCCCGATTAAAATTAAATATTGATGCTGCGTTCCCAACTACAGGTCCTATATGTGCGGGATTTGTGGAGCATTTGGAGATTGTAATAGTAATTGGATATTAGGATTTACTGCTAGTATACCTGCTGGAAATTGAGACTTAAATTGCTTCAATATGAGAATGCACTCCACTCACCTATCCTTTATGACTACAGGTGTTCGATAAGTTCCATTGGTACGACATGTATATCGGGAGCAAAACTTTTTTGGCGGATAAGCTAGCTAGTATAGGTTTGGCTACTACTGTACTAACTGCTCCTGATACTTATGCTACTACTAGCTCTATAAAGGTTTCTATTTTTTTTTTTTGACTAAGGTAACAATACTTGAAGGCTTTCATAGCTCTTTTTAGTCTTTGTTTAGATTAAATTTTGACCGCTGGAAAGATTTTTAATTTGCGAGACTGACTGTTCGGTGGACAAGTGATTTTGCAGGCGAAAGTTTGAGACTTTGTTAAACAAGTGAGCTGGCTGTAGTTGGTTCTAAATTGAAAAAACCAATCAAGTTAACAATTTCAAGCATTAAGAAAATAGTGGTTGACGTATAAGCTGAGAAAATAGGGGTAACATGGAGCTCTTAACGATGTAGAGAGTGCGAAATGAAACGTCATAGCCAAGTTGAGAAAAGCACCAACAATATCAACAGAAGTACCAAATGAGTTTATCAATCCAAGAACTCAATACCAAAAGATATTATGTTCATTCTTTACTTTATTATTGATCACTATAGCTACCATTTGACTACAAGAGATATTATGTTCATCGAATTTAAAATTAAAAAAAATTTACTTTAATAACTTTGATAGAAAGAATTCATAAGTTGGATGACTACCTAAGAAATTCACTTTACTAGTAGTATATATATCGGACGAACAAAGAAAAACATAACAAATTCAATATTTTGCAAGTGAAGTCATGATCACTCCAACCAAGCTTAGCAATTCCAACAGAAGTAGACCAGGTAATGGTTTAACATTCAAATATAAGTAACAAATAACAGTACTTACTATCTTCAAATTTGTCAGCATATAACAACACTTAGAGGCCATAAATATTAAAATGCTATGTTAAATAGCAGCAAACTATCTCCCGTCAACATGGGAACTTGCTCTTTCATGGAGAAAGTGAACTTGTAAATAAAGGACTTTGTTGTGTTCTCCTCACAAATTCACAAATACACTTGCCGTTTTTCTCAACAAGGTTCCACTTACATAAATTGCGCCATCCGCCACATAGCCATATTCTACCGTCCTTCCAACTCTTACTTTTGCTCTCAAATTCTCTGCGAGTAGAATCATGAATGATTATACTTGAAGGGAGTTCAAGTTTGTAGTCTCTCACCACATAATTCGGAATATACTGCATTTAGGAATAAAGACTTTGTTAAATGAGAATACTATAAAATTAACTATAAAATCATTCACTAATATAGTTATAGGTTTTAAAATTACCAATTGATCTGGTCCCGTTGGTCGATTTTGCTACAAAGTAAGGATTTTTGCTGAGTTGCTACCCACTCTTTTTTTGGAATACATCCGCACCAAATGGGTCATGGCGGTCACCACCTTGCAAGCATCAGCTCTTGCATCCACTGAATCAACAGTTAGCTTGACTGGTTCACAAATAGAAATATCGTAGAAACTCAAAGACACTCTATTCAGTTCATTTTACATGGTGTATTTTATTGAATATGAACACTAAAAAAGAAAGAAAGAAGACTTTTGCACATATTAAAAATGTTAGAACATCATATTTTACTTCATTCTTCTCTATTGTTCCAAAAGCTAACAAAAAGTGCCCTTAGTAGACAAGTTTTGTTAGCGAACTAGAAAACCGAACCTTTTTAAAACCTTTTAGAACTTGTAGTATTAAACTTGTTATGACATTTATATGACCACCAGATCATGTCCATTATACAAGATGTCATTTTTTACACATACTAACGAAAAGAATTGGATTGCACATAAAAAGATATGGAGTATAGTAATAAAGATATTTAATTTGTGTCTACCTTTTGAACGTGCCGTTTCTTGTTAAAGTTTTCATCCCTTTCATTACTCTCTCCTCCTCCTCCTCTTCTTCATATTCCTCCTCTTCATCATCATCATCGGAAGAAGAACCGCCACCGCTATCACTAGCCCAATTCTTCCCCTTTTGGCTCTATACTCTTTTGATGTTCAATATCCATTTCTTCCGTCTCTCCTCCTTCACACACAATTTTAAACCTCCAATTCCTTTCTTGTCAAGCATCCATTTTTTCCAAGTAATTTAGTCAAATATTCTATGTCCATCAAAGCCAAAATTAAAAAGTCTCCAAGCTCTAGCATATTGTCTTCAATGAATTTCTCCCATCCACCTTCAAAATAAATATCTTTTCCTGTTCTGGTCACTCCTATAGGCCACATATTACCAAACCGATCCCTAAGAGAAACCTTCCTAGGTAACTTTCCATTCTTGTAATCGGTAAACTTGTGGGAATTTTCCGTGAAGAAACACAAAAGCTTCATTTTTGAAAAAAATAGACATCAATTTACTTAAATCAGATTAACCATATCATAATATAGCAGCCAGTATTAGACGAAAAATATATTAAATAAACTCAAACTTTGAGAATTTATGTTAGAATTTAAAATCTAGCCATTTTAGAAACTACAAAATAAAATTTGAGGCATTCTCATAAGTTTACTCACAAATTACTTCTTTCAACACTCATAGATCATTTGAAAATGAAATATACAATTTATGACATCTACTTATCGAATTCTACATAACATTGGTATAAAATTAGGAGATTTAACATATATAAACTACTCGAATAAAATTTACTTGCACCCCACAAAGACATCCTTCCGCTTTTTTACTTTCCTCTATTCACAGACCACATCTTCAAAAAAAAATATTTGTTAAAAAAGTTTCAATAAAAGAGTTAGCAAGAATCGAGATTCAATGTAGGTATAGTTAGATTCTTGAATTCTAGCCTCAAGATTCAAATTTTTAGTTGTCTGGGTTAAAAATGTAAGATACCATGAGGTATCTAAGTTCAATTTATATCTAATTTATGAAAGTCGATCTAAATCTCACAAAGGCCTTCCCATTCCCGTATAAATTCATTGCCCACATCTCCAAAAAAATGAACGAAAATCAAGAAAAGAATTTCCAAGAATAAAACACCATAAAGGGGGAGGGGAGATACTTACTGTACCGCTCGCACCGATATCGTGAATGATAACCTTGAAGAAGCCCTTTCCCATGATCTCTATGTTGTAAAACTTAAGAACTCGTAGGAAGAATTTAGGTAGGTTAAATTTTGATGTTTCTTTTTTATACGTAGTCGTAGAAGAATGGAGGCAAAAGATTAACCCTAGACTGGATATTTTTTTTATATTAAAGGAGAAAATATAAAATAGTATAAGATTACAAAAATCTGAAGATTCCCATATATAGACCATTTGCTTTACTCTTTTCATGAAGTAAATGCGTATATAGTAACTATTTTTTCCTCTCATGTAGTCAATGTAGAATTAGTAACTACTTGAGAAAATGTGAGAGTTATGGTTAGTTAGATGAGCTTTTTGTCGTCTAGAATTGAATAATTATAGCTAATGTGGTAACTTAAAAAAAAAAGAACCTACAATTTATATCGTAAAATACATAACAAGTTATGATATACTGTATAACTTACTTAAGCAGAACTTATACCAAGTAAGGTAAAATTCAATTTTTAAAACCCACAAATTATGTTGTAAAAGGCATAACAAGTTTGTCGTACCGCATAACTTAATTACATCTAAATTTATGTGCAGAAAGCAGGCAGGTTCGCTTCGTAACCACAAATTATGCCGTAAAAGGCATGTAACATGTTATGTCATATTGAATAATTAAATCCTACGTAACTCATGTGTCGAAAATCGCAAAAGTTTCGCCATAACCCAAGGTTATGTCGTAGGAAGGCATAACTAGTCATGTCATACTGTATACTTAATTTCTACAAAACTTATGTCGAGTGAGTCAAAAGTACTACATAACTTATGTCACATAACTTAATTTCTATAGAACTTATGCCAAGAGAGACAATTTATCTCTAAAATTTCTATGAGTGAATTAGGTCATATATAGGAGTACTTTGCTCCAAAATTTTTTATTAAATGAGCAGCAGATAAAATCAAATACCACCCTTAAAACTAGTGGCGATCCATAAAACTTGTCTGGATCTAAATAAATGAAATTGTTTACTCTCTTCTAATAATTCAAATTTGAATAAGATTGTAGATCTACTGTAATTAAATGAAAGTCAAATTTATGATAAGTGTTTGCTTTCAATATAGTATTTGATAAGATTTATAGATCTACAATTAATAGTAAAAGTTCTCTTTTACTTATCCTTTTTAATTTTTATCTTGAAAAATTAGATTGACTCGTTTAATTGAACATATCCAATTGAATAGGATTATTGAGCATCATCATACAGGTGAGGCTCGCTGAAAACACCCTAATAATTTTGCTTTAAAAATTTTTATACCAAAAAATCGTAATTTTGATCTTATGTACGATTATCATCTCCATCCAAGTTGAAGTCATCTACATCATCATTATAAAGATATTAGTTTTCGAACACGGTGTTGCAATATGTATTAATATTATTAATAAAAAAATTAAAATTATTAGAGATTCTTCTAATATTTGAATATTCAGCTTACCTGCTATTCAAGCAACACATAATTTAAATGTAAAATTAAAGCAAATCACATATGGTTATAAATATTTCAAGTCTTAAAATTTATGCGCCGCCTCATGCATATCAAGAAATTATTGTTGGATGAAAGGCTGTGGGCAGTAGTAAAAAATTATGGTACGAAAATCCTATTAACATATGTCTTTATTGGGATGACTATATATCATTGTCAAAACCTATGAATATTTTAATCTGTGAATTTAAATAAAATATTAGTTGAATTATATATATATATATATATATATATATAAAATTGTGTATAAAGATAAATACGATTAACTACATCTAAGTATTTTGTGAGAGCATGTAACAAAGAAATTAGACATAAATTAAGTTTTGACTACGCCTTCTAGAATATAAATGCATACAAAATATATCACCATCTTGATTTTTCTCCACTGCTCAACTACATCATGACTTCCATCCGCTCATCATTCACTCTCTAAAATGAACACTATCATCACATTTGAAAATACTTCGCCTTGAATGAGGATAGAGATAAATTATATGAAACAAAAAGACTAGAATCAATTAAAGAAAAATAAATGAAATAGTTGCCAGCAATTTCTTCTTAAGCGCCTCTTGGAAAGAAATTTTAAAACAATACTTGGACATATTCTCGACTATATCTCGTGTTATATAAGCTATATTTGTCAAGAATTGAATAAACATAAATAAAATAGAAAATGATAAAATGAAAGAATAAAAGAAATTTCTTTGTCCGGAAGAGTTTTTGGAACGAAATATGTCGTAATGTTGTCTTTATAGTTCTTAATCACTTAGTGGCATTCTTTGAGCTTCCTTTCATATCGGAGTATTAATTAATTGAATTAGCTTAATCTACCTATATTTAATGACACGTCGTAACAATTCAAATTCTATAGTGATACTAACGAAGAGATAAACATATTTAATGAGGAAATAAGTTATATTGGTGTTGAAGAGGAATGAAAAATTTAGCATATATTATAAAATAATAATTAAAGATCAGCTCAATCTTTTTATTTGTAAAAATTATTTCTATTATAATTGTTCAATATATTAATTTTAAGAAGAGTTCAATAATAACATGTAATTAATAAAAAATATTATATTCAATTATATTATTATAGGGAGTACTATTATTATTACTACTTATTGAGGACAAATTTTCAATGTTTTTGTACCATTATTAAGATGAGTATAGTATGCTAAATCATTAAATGTAATTAACTGCTCAAACTTTTGAAAGTAAGGAATAACATTAATTTTTAAAGGCATAAAGATCTATTAATTTTATATGGACATTTTAACTTTTTAACTTTTAATTTTTAAAATCCTGCTGAACTTCTTATTCACTCACCTTAATGTGAATTAGAAATTACTATTCAATTAAAACTTTTAACATGTTTTAAATATTACTATTTAGTTTGATTTTGATTAAATGGATGGTAACTATTTAATTAGATGTTTTATTATATTTTAATTTATTGCATTGGCAAAACAGTAATACAACTTTTATGATAGAGGTTTTTCACTTTTAGTATAATATGATTTTGCATCATTGTTTAAAAGCTTCAACTTAGTTCTGTTCAAGTAGATGTACGATTTATGTAGGATAATAAAAGAGAATTAGACACAAAATACAGCTAATTATATTGCATTAAATAATTAATTACACATTTCATTTTTAGTATAATATGATTTTTTGCTTCATTATTTGTAGTTTCAACTTAGTTCTGCCCAAGTGATGATAGACTTATGTAGATATTAAAATAGAATGAGACACAAAATATAGCAAATTATATTGCATCAAGTAATTTTCTACATTTCATCTTATGCTTTCTTGATTGAGCTGAAACATAAATGCAAAGTTTCAAAATCAACACATATCATACTTTTTCTTTATTTCATTCTTAATTAAGATTTGAACACGAAACCTCAAATTAAGGACAAAAAAACACGTACAATATTCTAGTGCACTCATTGGTGTTAATATACTTATTAACATAGGTAAAAGATGATCTCTAAGATATAGTATAAATTCAAATGTAATAGTTTCCTTGTATTTATTGAACTTTATCCACAAAAGGAATGGGGTTATTTTAGCCAAATGTGACCTAAAGATCATTTGACTCTAAGAGATATTACGTTCACCGACTTAAAGTGACAAAATTAATTTAATAACTTTTGTAGAAAGAAATCACAAATTGGATAACTACTGCAGAAATTCATTTTACTAGTATAATGTATACCTATATATCTATATCTCTCTCTCATATATATATATATCATGGTGAATCCAACCAAACGAATTAGCAATTCCAAGACAATGATTTAATGTTTGAATGTAAATAAAATTTAGTCTTAATTCTAATCAATTGGCTAAACTTAAAGAGTCATAATACAAATTAAAAACAATCTTCAAGTTTTTGCCACCAAGCAACAGTATTTGTAGTCTTCAAAATTTGTGTCCAACATATAACAACACTTAAGGCTATAGACATTAAAATGCTATGTTTAATAACAACAGAGTATTTCTTGTTGGGATGAGAACTTGTTCCTTTTGTGAAGAACGGAACTTGTAAGTAAAGGTCTTCCGCTTTTCTCTCACAAATTCATAAATACACTTGTTATTTTCCCTAAGGTTTTGCTCACATAACCGCTCTATCCGCTAATTAGCCACTTTCTACCGTCCTTCCAAATGTTGACTTTTATCTCATATTCTTTGTCGACAGAGTCGCGTATGGTCATGTTTGAAGTGATGAAGTCCAAATTAAAGATAATAATTGGTCATAGAAAATTCAAACATTTTTATCTTATTTTACATATCTTTCTTTCGGATGGACACTAATTTGCGTCATCCTAACACATTTCTGGAGTAACTTTTATACATTTTGCACATAGATGAGAACATCTTATTTGGGGTTACATTATAATTGTGGCAATGAATTGTCACTTCTGGATAAAGCGGAGGCATTCAATCTTTGACTACCAAAAACTTGTCCCTCCTCTGGCAAAATCCACAAGCACTCCGGGCGACTCTTCTCTTTTAATAAGTATACAGCAGATCCGATTATGGAAAGACATTAGTTTAGGATGGAATATGCGTTCTCAGGATCGATATGGCTGCTGTCAATAGGAACATATTAATTTGTGGTTTGATCCTTGGCTGCAATCTGGCTTTAATCAACTCATGTTACTTCCCTTTATTCTCTAACTGTTTTGACAAGCTTGTTTGGGGCTTAGAGGCTAATGGTTCTTTCTCTTGTTCACGCACTCTACAACAAGCTTCTGAGAATATTGACATTGCACCTACAGCACGCTTCTCGTGGGATCTGGAAACTTAAGTTGATTTTTTGGAAACTAAACAGGGATGGTCTTGACATTCGTAATCAACCCAATTAAAAGCAATTCAAGAAGTCTTCTCCGTAACAAAGTTTTCTACTCAAAAGTGTGGTTGACAAATCAATATAACGCTGTCAGTCTTATGCAGGCTTCGGAATACTGCTACTTAGGATGCCCACATACTCTTAAAGGTCGCAGGCTTCATAACTATGTTAAATGGCACCCTCCCCTCCAGCTTCCCGATTAAAATTAATTATTGATGCTGCGGTCCCAACTACAGGTCCTATGTGCAGGATTGGTGGAGTCCTTAGAGATTGTAATAGTAATTGGATATTAGGATTTACTGCTGCTGGAAATTGAGACTTAAATTGCTTCAATATGAGAATGCACTCCACTTACCTATCCTTTATGACTGCAGGTGTTCCGATAACTTCTGCTGGTACAACATGTATATTGGGAGCAAAACTTGGCTAAGATAAGCTAGCTAGCAGGTTTGTAATTAGGCATCAACACACAGCCTCCGCAACTTCCTCACCCAACCACCACTCAATATTTTGGATGCGCTTGAAGCTGATAGACTGGGCACTCTCTCTGTGCGTCGCACTAGCTCTTTTGTTAATGTAAATAGTTTGGCTACTACTGTACTAACTGCTCCTGATACTTATGCTACTACTAGATCTATAACAGAGCCACCTTTTGATAGATAGGATGTTTAATACAATATCATCTCTGTTTGACCAAAACAAAAAATTGGATGAATTAGTTAAAATTGAAGACAAATAAGTTCCATTTGTTTACAATATCTAACAGGTAAACGGATATCAGGGAGTGATCATGCGTAAGCTTAATGATGATCATATGCAAATATCTTAAACATACATCTGCAGTAAAAGAAGGATAATTTCCAAAATTGTTTCTTTTGTTTTTTTTTGTTTTTTGACTAAGGTAACAATACTTGAAGGTTTCTCTTTGCTAGCTCTTTTTTAGTCTTTGTTTAGATTGAGTTTTGACCGCTGAAAGATTTTTAATTTGTGAGGACTGATTATTCCGGTGGACAAGTGATTTTGCAGGCGGAAGTTTGAGACTTTTTTAAACAAGTGAGAGTTGTGGTTGGTTCTAAATTGAAAAACCAATCAAGTAAACAATTTAAGCAGCGAAGGAAATAGTGGTTGACATATAAGCTGATAAAATAGGAGTAACATGGAGCTCTTAACGATGTAGAGAGTGCGAAATGAAACGTCATAGCCAAGTTAAAAAAAGCACCAGCAATAGCAACAGAAGTATCAAATGAGTTTATCAATCCAAGAACTCAATACCAAAGTTGGTGGTGCGTCATGTATCCTACATTCAATATCCTCTTATTGCTTCTGTACTGTCATCAATCACATTCACATTTGATTTGACTATGATGTATGTTCATATTCATTATTTTCAAAGTCCTGCTTTTCAGACAAACAATGAGCTTCAACTGGACATTTTGTAGAGAGATTTTCAATCTTACAAGGGGATTTGACAATGCATATATGGCTACTAGGTACGACGTTGTAGTTAGAATGAGTTTTAATAGTAAAGATATAATGACACTATTTAAATGGAGAAATCACATTGTTTTCGTGTTGAAATTTTCCATACATATGATCATGATGCGACCAAATTTAGAGGATTGGTTGCAGATATCAATTTCAATGTAAGTCATTAAAACCACAAGTTTAAAATGTCTTTGTTCACAAAAATAGTATGACATTAAGAGACCACAAGTTGCAAAAAACTTCATTTATCTCTTGAATTCTATATTCATTCAAATAGGTTCACATAAATTGTAACGACGTGAGTATTTAATTATTGTTATGTTGCTCGGACTACCCGAAAAAGATGTTTTACCATATGTGATGCATAACAACATTTCAGGTTCTCTTTGGCTTACTCAAACCAAAAATGATGAAGTTGTACCAATAGATAAATTGCAGATAAGTACTTCCGATGTAGAGCTTTCATTATAATTATTTCCTAATGGATGACAGTATGAATGAAAATTTGAATAATTATATTATAAGTATTGTAATTAATTGGAAAAAATTTCGGTAAGTGAAGACAAATAAGTTTCATTGGTGTACAATATCTAAAAAGTAAACAAATATTAGTGAATTATCATATGGAATTTAATGAGGTAATTTTCGCGGGTTAATTATCTAGTATCTATATAAATAAGAGACATTAACCCAGTGATGTTCATGCTTCATTGGCCAAAAATGCTATTTATCTTTTTTCTTTTCTTTTTGCCAGATTATCTGATTTTTAACCCTGTTGAACTCCCGATAGATAAGAAAAAATTGAAAATACCCCTTATCTCATACTACTCTCTCAATATAGAATCTAATGTTTTGCTATTTAAGTGCTTCATCTAAAAATCAAAGTCACTTTTTATCAACTCCTATTCATTACCCCCGTCACTTCCCAACTATCATTAAAAGAATTTCCTTACACACACTGTAAGGTCGTCTCATTCTCTCCGAAAGTATTTGTATTCTCTGTTTTCAATGAGAAATGATTTACCATCGATTTTCATCTATTACTATGATCCAGGTCTTAGGATTTCATTCCCCCAACAAACATAAAAATAATTCTTTTAATCGGATATAGGTGTTGAATTCCCACTACTAGAGATAGAGATTTCTCCCACCGCAAATCAGTGGAAAATTTGTGTTATAAGACATGATTTTCTCACTCATTTTCCACCAAATTTGTACTGAAAAAATACATGGTGGGAAAAAGTTTTCCACTGAAATAGTGGAAAATTCCATGATGTTTCCATATGAAAACATTATTATTTTTTTCTTTTCCCACAGATTATCGATGGAAATAGTCACTTAACATCTTTCAATGGGAAAATAATATATTTTTAGTAGTGTCCTGTTGTCATTTTGTTTTACAATAAGTTATGTTTTCTGTTTTTATGATGTGTGCCCGATTGACGGACTATAATTTTCATTGTTAGTTATTTATTGATAACATAACTCCTTATTCGGAGAAGCATATGTGTTATTTTGCTTGAAACAAATCAACTACAAATATATTTTTTCAAGGAATATATTGGCCCGCTTGTAGGTTGAGACTGATATTGTTTGTACCTAACTACATTTTTGTCCTTCCAAATTCAACTTAAGTATGTAGTTTTCAGAAATGTAATCCAAAGGACTTTGCTGATAGTTTGGAACATTGTGTTGACAAGTAGTTTGTTCTCAGGTTTCAAATGAAAGAAATATAAAACTTATGTATGTCATCCGAGTTTACAAAGATTCTGCTTTGTTATTCAAAAGTTTCAACTCAGTTGTATTCTCGTAGATGTACGACTTTTGTAGGAAAATAATAACTAGACACAAAATCTAGCTAATTGCATCAAATAATTTACATATTTCTATTTTGCTTTTTCCATTTAGAAGAGGCATACATATACACTACGTGAAGAAAGCATAAAGAACCGTTTTGAAAAAAATGTGAAACGTCAATTTACTTAAATCAGATTAACCATATCATAATATAGCAGCCAGTATTGAGCGAAAAATATATTAAATAAAACAAGCTTTGAGAATTTTGGTTAAATTCAAAAATCTAGCCATTTTAGAAACTACAAAATAAAATTTGAGGCATTCTCATAATTTTACTCCAAAATTACTTCTTTCAACACTCATAGGTCATTTGAAAATGAAATATACAATTTATGACATCTACTTGCTCCGAATTCTACATAACATTGGTATAAAATTAGGAGATTTAACATATATAAACTAGTCGAATAAAATTTGCTTGCACCACAAAGACATCTTCGCTTTTTACTTTCCCTCCCTCTATTCACAGACCATATCTTCAAAAAATATTTGTTAAAAATTTCATTAAAAGGGTTAGCAGAATCGAGATTCAATGCATGTATAGTTAGATTCTTTGAATTCTAGCCTCAAGGATCTCAAATTTTCCCCAGATTACCTAAGTTAAAAAATGTAAGATACCATGAGATTTATCTAAGTTCAATTATATCTAATTTATGAAAATTGATCTAATCTCCCAAGGCCTTCCATTCTAGTATAAATTCATTGCCCACATCCAAAAAGCAGGCGAAAATCGAAAAGAATTTCAAGAATAAAACACCATAAAGGGGAGGGGGATGCCACATTCGTTTGCCTTGATATAGGATGATAACCATGAAGAAGCCTTTCCCATGATCTCTATGTTGTAACACTTAGAGCTCATTAGAAAATTTAGGCGAGATTAAATTTTGGATGTTTCTTTCCTCTGAGCTCGGTAAGAAGAATGAAGCTGACATTAACCTAAGTAAGATATTTTTTATATTAAAGGAAAATAAAATAGTATAAGATTAAAAATCTGAAGATTCCCATATATGAACCATTTGCTTTTTACTCTTTTCATGATAAATGAGATGTAAATATTTATTTTTTCCTCTCATGTAGTCAATGTAGAATTAGTAACTACGGAGAAATGTGATGAGTTATGGTTGATTGATGAGCTTTTGTCGTCACAAATTGAATAATTATAGCTAATGTGGTAACTTAAAAAAAAAAGAACCTACAATTTATATCGTAAAATACATAACAAGTTATGATATACTGCGTAAGCTTAATTTCTATGAAGCTTATACCCAGTAAAGGTAAAATTCAATTTTAAAACCCCTGAGAATTATGTTGTAAAAGGCATAACAAGTTTGTCGTCTTTGCATAACTGGTACATCTAAATTTATGCGAAGCCAGGAAGTTCGGTTTAGAACCACAAATTATGTAGTAAAAGGCATAACATGTTATGTCATGGATAAATTGAAATCCTACGAGACTCATGTCGAGTGCGCAAAGTTTCGGTTCACCAACCCACAGAGTTGTAAATGGAAGATAACTAGTCATGTCATGCGCTATACTTAATTTCTACAAAACTTATGTCGAGTGAGCAAAAAGTACTACATAACTTATGTCACATAGCAATTTCTATAGAACTTATGCGAGAGACAATTTATCTCTAAAATTTCTAGAGTGAATTAGGTCATATATAGGAATTACTTTGCTCCAAAATTTTTATTAATGAGCAGCAGAGATAAAAATCAAATACCACCCCAAACTAGTGGCGATCCATGCAAAAACTTCTTGTCTGGATCTAAATAAATGAAATTGTTTACTCTCTAATAATTCAAATTTTGAATAAGATTGTAGATCCTAGCAGAATTAAATGAAAGTCAAATTTATGATAAGTGTTTGCTTTCAATATAGTATTTGATAAGATTTATAGATCTACAATTAATAGTAAAAAAAGTTCTCTTTACTTATCCTTTTTAATTTTTATCTTGAAAAATTAGATTGACTACGTTTAATTGAACATATCAATTGAATAGGATTGGTAGAATTGCTATCAAGTAGGTGAGGCTAGCTGAAAACACCCTAAAATTTGCTTTAAATTTTTTATACCAAAACAATTTTGATCTTATGTACGATTATCATCTCCATCCAAGTTGAAGTCATCTACATCATCGTATAAAGATATTAGTTTTAGAAACCATGTGTATTTTACCAAAATGTGATATATTATTAATAAAAAAATTAAAATTATTAGATTCTTCTAATATTTGAATATTAAACATACGCTTTATTGACTTTAACATAATTTAAATGTAAAAATTAACAATATCACATATGGTTATAAATATTTCAAGTCTTAAAATTTGTCGCATTTTGCCTCATGCATATCAAGAAATTATTGTTGGATAGAAAGTTGCCAAAAATTATGCGAAAATCCTATTAACATATGTCTTTATTGGGATGACTAGTATATCATTGTCAAACTGTAAAATATTTTTAATGTTGTGAATTTAAAATAAAAATATTTTTAATTTTTTTAATTTTTTTATATATATATATATATATATATATATATATATATATATAAAATTGTGTATATAAAGATAACACGATTGTCCATCTAAGTATTTTGTGAGGAGCATGTAACGACAGAGTAGGCTGATAAATTAAGTTTGATCACGCCTTCTAGAATATAAATGCATACAAATATCACCATCTTGATTTCTTTTCTCCCCCTTTGTTCAACTCTAGTTTTAATTCCATGCAAATACGATCATTGTTTCTACCAAATGAACATTCGTAATCGCGTTTGAAAATACTTACATCTTGAATATGAGACAAGATAAATTATATGAAACAAAAAGACTAGAATCAATTAAAGAAAAACAAATGAAATAGTTGCCTAGCAATTTCCTCTTCTCTCTTAAGCAGCTCTTGGAAAGAAATTTTAAAACAATACTTGGACCTATTCCATTCTCTCTCGTATTGCCTCGTTTGTGGTTTTATCCAAAGTGAATAAACATAAATAAAATAGAAAATGATAAAATGAAAGAATAAAAAGAAATTTTTGCTACGGAAGGTTTTGAAGGCAGAAATATGTCGAATGTTGTCTTTCTGTAGTTCTTAATCACTTAGTGGCATTCTTTGAGCTTCCTTTCATTGGGTATTAATTAATTGAATTAGCTTAATCTACCTATATTTAATGACACGTCGTAACAATTCAAATTCTATAGTGATACTAACGAAGAGATAAACATATTTAATTTTTTTATTTTTTTTATTTTTTTTATTTTTTTTAATTGTTGATATATTATAAAATAATAATTAAAATGCAGCTCAATCTTTTATTTGTAAAAATATTTATTATAATTGTTCAATATATTAATTTTAAGGAAAAGATACAATAATAACAATAACAATTAATAAAAAAATATTATATTCAATTATATTATTATAGGGAGTACTATTATTATTACTACTTATTGAGGACAAATTTTCAATGTTTTTGTACCATTATTAAGATGAGTATAGTATGCTAAATCATTAAATGTAATTAACTGCTCAAACTTTTGAAAGTAAGGAATAACATTAATTTTTAAAGGCATAAAGATCTATTAATTTTATATGGACATTTTAACTTTTTAACTTTTAATTTTTGAGCAAAGATATACTGAACTTCTTATTCACTCACTATGTGTGAATTAGAAATTACTATTCAATTAAAACTTTTAACATGTTTTAAATATACTATTTAGTTTGATTTTGATTAAATGGATGGTAACTGGCCCCAATTAGATGTTTTATATATTTTAATTTATTGCATTGGCAAAGCATTAATACAACTTTTATGATAGAGGTTTTTCACTTTTAGTATAATATGATTTTGCATCATTGTTTAAAAGCTTCAACTTAGTTACGTTCAAGTAGATGTACGATTTATGTAGGATAATAAAAGAGAATTAGACACAAAATACAGCTAATTATATTGCATTAAATAATTAATTACACATTTCATTTTTAGTATAATATGATTTTGCTTCATTATTTAGAAGTTTCAACTTAGTTCTGTTCAAGTAGATGTATGACTTATGTAGGATATTAAAATAGAACGAGACACAAAATATAGCAAATTTATATTGCATCAAGTAATTTCCATTTCCAGATCTTATGCTTTCTTGATTGAGCTGAAACATAAATGCAAAGTTTCAAAATCAACACATATCATACTTTTTCTTTATTTCATTCTTAATTAAGATTTGAACACGAAACCTCAAATTAAGGACAAAAAAACACGTACAATATTCTAGTGCACTCATTGGTGTTAATATACTTATTAACATAGGTAAAAGATGATCTCTAAGATATAGTATAAATTCAAATGTAATAGTTTCCTTGTATTTATTGAACTTTATCCACAAAAGGATGGGGTTATTTTAGCCAAATGTGACCTAAAGATCATTGACTCTAACAGAGATATTACGTTCACCGAGATTTAAAGTGAAAAAATTAATTTAATAACTTTTGCAGAAAAAAATCACAAATTGGATAACTACCAGAGAAATTCATTTTACTAATTATAATGTATACCTATATATCTATATCTCTCTCTCATATATATATATATCATGGTGAATCCAACCAAACGAATTAGCAATTCCAAGACAATGATTTAATGTTTGAATGTAAATAAAATTTAGTCTTAATTCTAATCAATTGGCTAAACTTAAAGAGCTGTTAATACAGAATTAAAACAATCTTCAAGTTTTTGCCTGCATTTCATGTCATTGTAGTCTTCAAAATTTGTGTCCAACATATAGCTAACACTTAAGGCTATAGACATTAAAATGCTATGTTTAATAACAACAGAGTATTTCTTGTTGGGATGAGAACTTGTTCCTTTGTGAAGAACGTGAACTTGTAAGTAAAGGTCTTTTCCGTTTTTCTCTCACAAATTCATAAATACACTTGTTATTTCCTCCCTAAGGTTTTGCTCACATAAAAGTTTGCTCTATCCGTCAATTAGCCACTTTCTACCGTCCTTCCAAATGTTTGACTTTATCTCATATTCTTTGTCGGCGAGTCGCGTATGGTCATGTTTGAAGTGATGAAGTCAAATTAAAGATAATAGTCATCATAGGAATATTCCAAATATTTTTTTATCTTATTTGTATATATCTTTCTTTCGGATGGACACTAATTTGCGTCATCCTAACACATTTCGGAGTAACTTTATACATTCACCATAGATGAAGACATCTTGGCCCAGGGTTACATTATAATTGTGGCAATGAATTGGTCACTTCTGATAAAGCGGAGGCATTCAATCTTTGACTACCAAAAACTTGTCCCTCCTCTTCCAAAATCCACAAGCACTACAGGCGACTCTTCTCTTTTAATAAGTATACAGCAGATCCCGATTATGGAAAGACATTAGTTTAGGATGGAATATGTGTTCTCGGGGATCGATATAGTTAGAACCACGAAACATATTAATTTAATGGTTTTGATCCTTGGCTGCAATCTGGCTTTAATCAACTCATGTTACTTCCCTTTATTCTCTAACTGTTTTGACAAGCTTGTTTGGGGCTTAGAGGCTAATGGTTCTTTCTCTTGTTCACGCACTCTACAACAAGCTCTGAGAATATTGACATTGCACCACAGCACGCTTCTCGTGGATCTGGAAACTTAAGTTGATTTTTGGAAACTAAACAGGGATGGTCTTGTACATTAAGTAATCCAAGCCCAATTAAAAACGATTCAAGAAGTCTTCCTCCGTAACAAAGTTTTCTACTCAAAAATGTGTTTGACAACCAATATATGCTGTCGAGTCTTATGCAGGCTTCGAATCTTGCTGCCACTTAGGATGCCCACATATAGCAAAGATTACATGAAGCTTCATAGCTGCTGTTAAATGCTTCCTCCAGCTTCGATTAAAATTAATTATTGATGCTGCGGTCCCAACTTCACAGGTCCTATGTGCAGGATTGGTGGAGTCATAGAGATTGTAATAGTAATTGGATATTAGGATTTACTGCTGCTGGAAATTGAGACTTAAATTGCTTCAATATGAGAATGCACTCCACTTACCTATCCTTTATGACTACGGGTGTTCGATGCTTCTGTTGGTACAACATGTATATTGGGAGCAAAACTTTTTGGCGGATAAGCTAGCTAGTATAGGTTTGTAATTAGCATCAACACACAGCTCTCACACCTTCTCACCCAACCACCACTCAATATTTTGGATGCGCTTGAAGGCGATAGGTAGGCACTCTCTCGTAATCGCATAAGCTCTTTTGTTAATGCTTAAATAGTTTGGCTACTGCACCTTTAACTGCTCCTGATACTTATGCTACTACTAGATCTATAACGAGCACCTTTTGATAGATAGGATGTTTAATACAATATCATCTCTGTTTGACCAAAACAAAAAATTGGATGAATTAGTTAAATTGAAGACAAATAAGTTCCATTTGTTTACAATATCTAACGGGGTAAACGGATATCAGGGAGTGATCATGCGTAAGCTTAATGATGATCATATGCAAATATCTTAAACATACATCTGCAGTAAAAGAAGGATACCTAAAGGTTTCTCTTTTTGTTTTTTTGTTTTTGACTAAGGTAACAATACTTGAAGGTTTCTCTTTGCTAGCTCTTTTTTAGTCTTTGTTTAGATTGGTTTGACCGCTGAAGATTTTTAATTTGTGAGGACTGATTATTCCGGTGGACAAGTGATTTTGCAGGCGGAAGTTTGAGACTTTTAAACAAGTGAGTTGTAGTTGGTTCTAAATTGAAAAACCAATCAAGTAAACAATTTAAGCAGCGAAGGAAATAGTGGTTGACATATAAGCTGATAAAATAGGAGTAACATGGAGCTCTTAGCACGATGTAGAGTGCGAAATGAAACGTCATAGCCAAGTTAAAAAAAGCACCAGCAATAGCAACAGAAATTATCAAATGAGTTTATCAATCCAGAGCTCAATACCAAAGTTGGTGGTGAAATAATGTATCCCATTCAATATCCTCTTATTGTACGTACGTATCCAATCACATTCATTTGATTTGACTATGATGTATGTTCATATTCATTATTTTCAAAGTCTTCTTTTCAGACAAACAATGAGCTTCAACTGGACATTTTGTAGAGATTTTCAATCTTACAAGGGGATTTGACAATGCATATATATGGCCTACTAGGTACGACGTTGTAGTTAGAATGAGTTTTAATAGTAAAGATATAATGACACTATTTAAATGGAGAAATCACATTGTTTTCGTGTTGAAATTTTCCATACATATGATCATGTGCGACCAAATTTAGAAAGTTGATTTGCGGATATCAATTTCAATGTAAGTCATTAAAACCACAAGTTTAAAATGTCTTTGTTCACAAAATAGTATGACATTAAGAGACCACAAGTTGCAAAAACTTCATTTATCTCTTGAATTCTATATTCATTCAAATGGGTTCACATAAATTGTAACGGCGTGAGTATTTAATTATTGTTGCTTGCTCGGACTACCGAAAAAGATGTTTTACCATATGTGATGCATAACAACATTTCAGGTTCTCTTTGGCTTACTCAAACCAAAAATGATGAAGTTGTACCAATAGATAAATTGCGGATAAGTACTTCCGATGTAGAGCTTTATTATAATTGTTTCCTAATGGATGACAGTATGAATGAAAATTTGAATAATTATATTATAAGTATTGTAATTAATTGGAAAAAATTTCGGTAAGTGAAGACAAATAAGTTTCATTGGTGTACAATATCTAAAAAGTAAACAAATATTAGTGAATTATCATATGGAATTTAATGAGGTAATTTTCGCGGGTTAATTATCGTATCTATATAAATAAGAGACATTAACCCGGTGATGTTCATGCCTTCATTGGCCAAAAAATGCTATTTATCTTTTTTCTTTTCTTTTGCCCAGTTATCGATTTTTAACCTATTGAACTCCTGATAGATAAAGAAAAAAATTAGAAAATACCCTTATCTCATACTACTCTCTCAATATAGAATCTAATGTTTTGCTATTTAAGTGCTTCATCTAAAATCAAAGTCACTTTTATCCAACTCCTATTCATTACCCCGTCCTTCCAATTATCATTAAAAGAATTTCCTTACACACCGCACATGGAGTCGTCTCATTCTCTCAGAAAGTATTTGTATTCTCTTGTTTTCAATGAGAAATGATTTACCATCGATTTTCATCTCTATTACTATGATCCAGGTCTTAGGATTTCATTCCCAACAACATAAAAATAATTCTTTTATTGAATATAGGTGTTGAATTCCCACTACTAGAGATAGAGATTTCTCCATAGCAAATCGGTGGAAAATTTGTGTTATAAGACATGATTTTCTCACTCATTTCCTGAAATTTGTACTGAAAAAAATACATGGTGGGAAAAAGTTTCCAACGAAATAGTGGAAAATTCCATGATGTTTCCATATGAAAACATTATTATTTTTCTTTTTCCACAGTTATCGATGGAAATAGTCACTTAACATCTTTGATGGGAAAATAATATATTTTTAGTAGTGTCCTGTTGTCATTTTGTTTACAATAAGTTATGTTTCTGTTTTATGATGTGTGCCCGATTGGCGGACTATAATTTTCATTGTTAGTTATTTATTGATAACATAACTCCTTATTCGGAGAAGCATATGTGTTATTTTGCTTGAAACAAATCAACTACAAATATATTTTTTCAAGGAATATATTGGCCCGCTTGTAGGTTGAGACTGATATTGTTTGTACCTAACTACATTTTTGTCCTTCCAAATTCAACTTAAGTATGTAGTTTTCAGAAATGTAATCCAAAGGACTTTGCTGATAGTTTGGAACATTGTGTTGACAAGTAGTTTGTTCTCAGGTTTCAAATGAAAGAAATATAAAACTTATGTATGTCATCCGAGTTTACAAAGATTCTGCTTTGTTATTCAAATGTTTCAACTCGATTTGTATTCTCGTAGATGTACGACTTTTGTGAGAAAATAATAACTAGACACAAAATCTAGCTAATTGCATCAAATAATTTATATTTTATTTTGCTTTTTCCATTTAGAAGAGGCATACATATAGAGTTTGAATCACACACGTCATACTTTTTCTTTACTTCATTTTAATTGAGACTCAAGCAGGAAAACTTCAAAGTTGGATGTTCATAGAGATTTGACTCCAAAGATATTGTGTTCATTCTTTTACTTTATTCTTAATCAACACATACCATTTGATTCCAAGAGATATTATATTCCATCGAATTTAAAAAATTCAAAAGAAATTATAATAACTTTGATGAAAGAAATCACCCGAGTTGGATGACTACACGAGAAATTCACTTTACTAATGTATCTATCGGACGAACAAAGAAAAACAAAACAAATTCAGTATTTGCAAGTAGTAATGGTCATTCCAACTAAGCTTAGCAATTCCAACAGAAGTAGACCAGGGTAACGGTTTAACATTCGAATATAAGTAACAAATAACGGTACTTATAGTCTTAAGAAATTTTCAGAATATAACAACCTCCAAAGGCCATAAAAATTAAAATGCTATGTTAAATAGAAGCAAACTATCTCACATCGGCATGGAACTTGCTATTTCATGGAGAAAGCGAACTTGTAAATAAAGGACTTTGTTGTGTTTTCCTCTCACAAATTCACAAATACACTTATTATTTTTCTCCACAAGGTTCCACTTAATAAGCTGCGCCATCCACCAAATAACGATATTCTACCGTCCCTTCCAACTCCCCTTAACTTTGCCTCGGAATTCTCTTGCCGGTAGAGTCGCGAATGATTATACTTGAAGGGAGTTCAAGCTTGTAGTCTCTTACCACATAATTCGGAATATACTTGCATTTAGGAATAAAGACTTTGTTAAATGAGAATGCTGTAAGATTGGCTTGTAAAATCATTCACTAAAATAGTTGTACATTTTAAAATTACCAATTGATATATAGCCTTGTTTGATCGTATTTTTGCTACAAAGTAAGGATTTTGGTTGAGTTGCACGCCCACTTTGAGATATATACGTGCCGTGGGTCATGGCGGTCACTCACCTTGCAAGCATCGGCTCTTTTGCATCTGTTGAATCGAAAGTTAACTTGTCGGGTTCATAAATACAAATCTCCTGAAACTCAAAGATACTCTATTACGTTCATTGGAATAATAGAGAAGAATGAAGTTAAATGCGATTTTCTAACATTTTTATATGTATCAAATCTTTTTCATTTTTAATGTCTATCTTCTTCTCATGACATTTATATGGCCACAAGATCATGTCCATTATACAGATTTCATTTTGCGGTAACATACTATGAAAATAATTGACTTACATATAAAATGATATGGAGGAGTAGTAGTAAAGATATTTAATTTGTGTCTACCTTTTAAGCGTGGAGCTTCTTGTTAAATTTTCCAGCCCTTTGTTTACCTTTATCCTCTCCTCTTCTTCATATCCTCTATACATCCACTATCATCGGAAGAAGAAGCTATTTGCTACTATCACTAGCCCAATTCTTCCTTTTGGCTCTGCACTCTTTTGATGTTCAATATTCATTTCTTCCGCTTCCTCCTCCTTCACACACAATTTTAAACCTCCAATTCCTTTCTTGTCACATCCATTTATTCCAAGTAATTTGAAGTCAAATATTCTATTTCCATCAAAGTCAAAAAATTAAAAAGTCTAGAGACTCTAAAATATTTTCCTCGGTGAATCTCTCCCATCCATCTTCAAAATAAAATATCTTCTCTGTTTTTGGTCACTCCTATAGGCCACATATTACCAAGCCAAGTCCTAAGAGAAACCTTCCTAGGTAACTCTCCATTCTTATGTCCGGTAAAACTTGTGGGAATTTTACGTGAAGAAACACAAAAGCTTCATTTTGAAAAAAATGTTGAACATCAATTTACTTAAATCGGATTAATACATATTATAATATAGCAGCCAGTATTAGACGAAAAATATATTAAATAAACTCAAACTTTGAGAATTTTGAGGTTAGAATTCAAGAATTATAATTATGAAATTAATAAATTTCTTAATAAATATAAAATTTGAGAGATTCTCATAATTTTACTCTAAATTACTTACCTTTTTTAACACTCATAGATCATTTGAAAATGAAATATACAATTATGACATCTACTTATGAATTCATAACATTGGTATAAAGTAGGAGATTTAACATATATAAACTAGTCGAATAAAATTTACTTGCACCCCACAAAGACATCCTTCCGCTTTTTTACTTTCCCTCCCTCTATTCACAGACCACATCTTCAAAAAATATTTGTTAAAAAAGTTTCAATAAAAAGAGCTAGCAAGAATCGCAGATTCAATGCATGTATAGTTAGATTCTTGAATTCTAGCCTCAAGGATCTCAAATTTTAATTACCTAAGTTAAAAAAAATGTAAGATACCATGAGGTATCTAAGTTCAGTATATCTAATTTATGAAAGTCGATCTAAATCTCACAAAGGCCTTCCCATTCCCGTATAAATTCATTGCCCACATCTCCAAAAAATGAACGAAAATCAAAGAAGAATTTCCAGAATAAAAACACCATAAAGAGGGGGAGGGGATACTTACCGCGTTTTACGCCCGATGCTCGGGGATGATAACCTTGAAGAAGCCCTTTCCCATGATCTCTATGTTGTAAAACTTTAAGAGCTCGGTAGAAGAATTTGGCGGAGGCTAAATGTTGGATATTTCTTTTATCTGAGCTTAATAGAAGAATGGAGGCAGCATTAACCCTAAACTAGATATTTCTTTTATATTAAAGGAGAAAATATAAAATAGTATAAGATTACAAAAATCTGAAGATTCCCATATAGACCATTTGCTTTTACTCTTTCATGGTAAATGCAGATATAGTAACTATTTTTTTCCTCTCATGTAGTCAATGTAGAGTTAGTAACCACGGAGATATGTGTTGAGTTATGGTGAGTGAGATGAGTTTTAGGTAAATGCGGTATTGAACAATTATAATAATGTGGTAACTTAAAAAAAAATTCACAAATTATGTCGTAAAATACATACCAAATTTTATCATCTTGAATAATTTAATTCTAGAATTTATGCCAAGCGAGGCAAAAATTCAATTTCAAAACCCACAAATTATGTCGTAAAAGGCATAACAAGTGTGTCGTACTGCATAACTTAATTACAATCAAATTTATTTTGAGTAAGGAAGAAGTTCGGTTCGGGAGCGGGGAGTATGCCATAAAACATACCATGTTATGCCATGCGAATAAATTAAATCCTACAAAACTCATATTGAGTGCCGCACAAGTTCGGTTTCATAGCCCACAAGTATGTTATAAAATGCATAATAAGTTCTATCGTACTACATAACCCAATTTCTACAATGCTATGCGTGAATTTGACAAAAAGTAGTAGTTAAGTTGTCTATGTATTTGGTATTACAAGTATAACCGCGATAATAAAGTCCACAGGTAAGTTTTTGTGAGAGGATACAACAGAAAATTAGGCGATATATTAAATTTAGGCACGTCTTTTGGAATATAAATGCATATAAAATATATCACCATCTCGAATTTTCTCATGGTTCATCTACCATTTTTAATTCCATTTTCTGATTATTCACTCTCTAAAATGAACACCATCATCTATATTAACTAGAGAATTGGAAATATACATCTTGAATATGAGAATAGAGATAAATTATATATGAAACAAAAGACTAGAAGCAATTAAAGAAAAACAAATGAATAGTTGCCTAGCAATTTCCTCTTCTCTTTTAAGCAGCTCTTGAAAAAGAAATTTTAAAACAATGCTTGAACCTATTCTAACTGCTATCTCGAGTTGTATAAGCTGTGATTTGTGTGGAAATATTGAATAAACATAAATAAAATAGAAAAAGATAAAATGAAAGAATAAAATAAATTTTTGTCCTGAAGAGCTTTTGAGGGAAATATATCAAAATGTTGTCTTTATACTTCTTAATCTCTTAGTATTTTTTGGGCTTCCTTTTCATATTGGAGCATTAATCAATTGAATTAGCTTACATTTTAATTAATTTATAAAACATAAAAAAAATAAAAAAAATAAAAAAAATAAAAAAAATAAAAAAAATAAAAAAAATAAAAAAAATAAAAAAAATAAAAAAAATAAAAAAAATAAAAAAAATAAAAAAAATATATTATAAATAATAATTAAAATGCAGCCAATATAACACTCCTCGAGTCTTATTCGAGCTTGAATAGCTACTTAGGATGCCCACAAACTGCAATAAATGTCGCAGGCGTCATAACTATGTTAAATGGCACCCCCCTCTCCAGCTTCCCGATTAAAATTAAATATTGATGCTGCGTTCCCAACTACAGGTCCTATATGTGCGGGATTTGTGGAGCATTTGGAGATTGTAATAGTAATTGGATATTAGGATTTACTGCTAGTATACCTGCTGGAAATTGAGACTTAAATTGCTTCAATATGAGAATGCACTCCACTCACCTATCCTTTAGCAAGCTACAGGTGTTCGATAAGTCCATTGGTACGACATGTATATCGGGAGCAAAAACTTTTTGGCGGATAAGCTAGCTAGTATAGGTTTGGCTGTACTAACTGCTCCTGATACTTATGCTACTACTAGCTCTATAAAGGTTTCTATTTTTTTTTTTGACTAAGGTAACAATACTTGAAGGTTTCTCTTTGCTAGCTCTTTTTTAGTCTTTGTTTAGATTAAATTTTGACCGCTGAAAGATTTTTAATTTGCGAGGACTGACTGTTCCGGTGGACAAGTGATTTTGCAGGCGAAAGTTTGAGACTTTGTTAAACAAGTGAGCGTCGTGGTTGGTTCTAAATTGAAAAACCAATCAAGTTAGCCAATTTAAGCAGCGAAGAAAATAGTGGTTGACGTATAAGCTGAGAAAATAGGGGTAACATGGAGCTCTTAACGATGTAGAGAGTGCGTAGACGTCATAGCCAAGTTGAAAAGCACCAACAAATCAACGAAGTACCAAATGAGTTTATCAATCCAAGAACTCAGTATCAAAAGATATTATGTTCATTCTTTACTTTATTATTGATCAACACATACCATTTGACTACAAGAGATATTATGTTCATCGAATTTAAAATTAAAATTTTTAATAACTTTGATGAAAGAATTCATAAGTTGGATGACTACCTAAGAAATTCACTTTACTAGTAGTATATATATCGGACGAACAAAGAAAAACATAACAAATTCAATATTTTGCAAGTGAAGTCATGATCGCTCCAACCAAGCTTAGCAATTCCAACAGAAGTAGACCAGGGTAATGGTTTAACATTCAAATATAAGTAACAAATAACGGTACTTACTATCTTCAAATTTGTCGGCATATAACAACACTTAGAGAATATAAATATTAAAATGCTATGTTAAATAGCAGCAAACTATCTCCCGTCAACATGGGAACTTGCTCTTTCATGGAGAAAGTGAACTTGTAAATAAGGGCTTTGTTCTGTGTTCTCCTCTCACAAATTCACAAATACACTTGTCATTTTTCTCAACAAGGTTCCACTTACATAAATTGCGCCATCCGCCACAGCCATATTCTACGTCTTCATCCTTACTTTTGCCTCAAATTCTCTGCCAGTAGAATCATGAATGATTATACTTGAAGGGAGTTCAAGTTTGTAGTCTCTCACCACATAATTCGGAATATACTGCATTTAGGAATAAAGACTTTGTTAAATGAGAATACTATAAATTAACTATAAAATCATTCGCCTAATATAGTTATAGGTTTTAAAATTACCAATTGATGTCTATTTGGTCAGTATTTTTGCTACAAGTAAAAGTTTTTATGGTTGATTGCGTCCTTTTGAATACCTCTTTGCACCAAATGGGTCATGGCGGCCACTCACCTTGCAAGCATCAGCTCTTTGCATCCAGCTGAATCAGAAAGTTAGCTTGACTGGTTCACAAATAGAAATGTCGTAGAAACTCAAGACACTCTATTCGAGTTCATTTTACATGGTGTATTTTATTGAATATGAACACTAAAAGAAAGAAGAAGACTTTTTGCATAATAAAATGTTCAGAACATCATATTTTACTTCATTCTTCTCTATTGTTCCAAAAGCTAACAAAAAGTGCCCTTAGTAGACAAGTTTTGTTAGCGAACTAGAAAAACCGAACCTTTTTAAAACTAACAGAACTTGTAGTATTAAACTTGTTATGACATTTATATGACCACCGGATCATGTCCATTATACAAGATGTCATTTTTGCATTAACATATAACGAGAAAGAATTGGATTGCACATAAAAAAGATATGGAGGAGTGATATTTAATTTGTGTCTACCTTTTGAACGTGCCGCCTTCTTGTTAAAGTTTTCATCCCTTTCATTACCTTCCTCCTCCTCCTCTTCTTCATATTCCTCCTCTTCATCACTATCATCGGAAGAAGAACCGCCACTGCTATCACTAGCCCAATTCTTCCCTTTTGGCTCTATACTCTCTTTTGATGTTCAATATTCACATTTTTCTTCTAGCTTCCTCCTCCTTCACACACAATTTTAAACCTCCAATTCCTTTCTTGTCACATCCATTTTTTCCAAGTAATTTGAAGTCAAATATTCTATGTCCATCAAAGTCAAAAATTAAAAAGTCTCCAAGCTCTAGCATATTGTCTTCAATGAATTTCTCCCATCCACCTTCAAAATAAATATCTTTTCATCACAGTCACTCCTATAGGCCATATTACCAAGCCGTCCCTAAGAGAAACCTTCCTAGGTAACTTTCCATTCTTATGTCAGGTAAAACTTGTGGGAATTTACGTGAAGAAACACAAAAGCTTCATTTTTGAAAAAAAATGTAGAACATCAATTTACTTCATCGGTCCAACCATATCATAATATAGCAGCCGGTATTAGGCTGAAAAATATATTAAATAAACTCAAACTTTGAGAATTTTGAGGTTAGAATTCAAAAATCTAGCCATTTTAGAAACTACAAAATAAAATTTGAGGCATTCTCATAAGTTTACTCACAAATTACTTCTTTCAACACTCATGATCATTTGAAAATGGAAATATACAATTTATGACATCTACTTATCGAATTCTACATAACATTGGTATAAAATTAGGAGATTTAACATATATAAACTACTCGAATAAAATTTACTTGCACCCCACAAAGACATCCTTCCGCTTTTTTACTTTCCCTCCCTACATTCTAGGACCACATCTTCAAAAAATATTTGTTAAAAAGTTTAAACAAAGTTAGCAAGAATCATGATTCAATGTAGGTATAGTTAGATTCTTGAATTCTAGCCTCGAGGATCTCAAATTTTAGTTACCTAAGTTAAAAAATGTAAGATACCATGAGGTATCTAAGTTCAATTATATCTAATTTATGAAAGTCGATCTAAATCTCTGAGGCCTTCCCATTCCGTATAAATTCATTGCCCACATCTCCAAAAAATGAGCGAAAATCAAGAAAAAAGAATTTGCCAAAAGAATAAAACACCATAAAGGGAGGGGATACTTACCGGCCGTTACGCGATATCGGAATGATAACCTTGAAGAAGCCCTTTCCCATGATCTCTATGTTGTAAAACTTTAAGAACTCAGTAGAAGAATTTGAGCGGAGGTTAGAATTTTGGATGTTTCTTTATCTGAGCTCGGTAGAAGAATGGAGCGGCATTAACCTAGTTTGGATATTTTTTATATTAAGGAAAAATATAAAATAGTATAAGATTACAAAAAATGAAAATTCCCATATATGGTAATTTCACTTTTTACTCTTTTCATGAAGTAAATGCAGATATAGTAACATTTTCCTCTCATGTAGTCAATGTAGAATTAGTAACTACGGAGAAATGTGATGAGTTATGGTTAGTTAGATGAGCTTTTTGTCGTCTAGAATTGAATAATTATAGCTAATGTGGTAACTTAAAAAAAAGAACCTACAATTTATATCGTAAAATACATAACAGAATTATGATATCTTTGCATAACTTAATTTCTGAACTTATACCAAGTAAGGTAAAAATTCAATTTTAAAACCCACACAAATTATGTTGTAAAAGGCATAACAAGTTTGTCGTGTTGCATAACTTAATTACATCTAAATTTATGCGGGAGCGAGGCGAAGTTCGGTTTGAGAACCACAAATTATGCGTAAGGCATAACATGTTATGTCATATTGAATAAATTAAATCCTACAGAACTCATGTCGAGTACCATAGTTTCAGTTTCATAACCCACAGGATTATGTCGTAGAAGGCATAACTAGTCATGTCCATCTTTGTATACTTAATTTCTACAAAACTTATGTCGAGTGGTCAAAGTGACTACATAACTTATGTCACATAACTTAATTTCTATAGAACTTATGCCAAGAGAGACAATTTATCTCTAAAATTTCTATGAGTGAATTAGGTCATATATAGGAGTACTTTGCTCCAAAATTTTTTATTAATGAGGCAGCAGATAAAAATCCAAATACCACCCAAACTAGTGGCGTCCATGCAAAAACTTCTTATGCGGATCTAAATAAATGAAATTGTTTACTCTCTAATAATTCAAATTTTGAATAGATTGTAGATCTAAACAGATTAAATGAAAGTCATTACTGATAAGTGTTTGCTTTCAATATATTATTTGATGAATTTATAGATCTACAATTAATAGTAAAAAAAGTTCTCTTTACTTATCCTTTTTAATTTTTATCTTGAAAAATTACGGTGTGACTCGTTTAATTGAACTATCCAATTGAATAGGATTATTGAGTACTATCAAGTAGGTGAGGCTGGCAGAAAACACCTAATAATTTTGCTTCATTTTTTATACCAAAAGAACTGCAATTTTGATCTTATGTCTGGATTATCATCTCCATCCAAGTTGAAGTCATCTACATCATCATTGTAAAGATATTAGTTTCACGAGTACGTGTGTTGCAAATGTATTCCATGATTATTAATAAAATTAAAATTATTAGAGATTTCTTTAATATTTGAATATTCAGCTTATCTGCTATTCAAGCAACACATAATTTAAATGTAAAAATTAACAATATCACATATGGTTATAAATGTTTCAAGTCTTAAAATTTATGTAACATCTCATTATATCAAGAAATTATTGTTGGATGAAAGTTGTAGTTGTAAAAATTATACGAAAATCCTATTAACATATGTCTTTATTGGGATGACTAGTATATCATTGTCAAACCTATGAATATTTTAATCTGTGAATTTAAATAAAAATATTAGAAAACAAAAAGAAAAAATTAATTATATATATATATATATATAAATTGTGTTATAAAAGATAACACGATTGTCATCTAAGTATTTTTGTGAGCATGTAACAGCAAATTAGGCAAATAAATTAAGTTTTGATCACGCCTTCTAGAATATAAATGCATACAAAAATATATCACCATCTTGATTTCCTTTTTCTCCCCCCTTTGTTCAACTCACAGTTTTTTTTTAATTCCATCATGCGATCATTCCTCTCTCTAAAATGAACATCATCATCACATTTGAAAATACTTTTTGTCTTGAATATGAGGATAGAGATAAATTATATGAAACAAAAAGACTAGAATCAATTAAAGAAAAACAAATGAAATAGTTGCCTAGCAATTTCCTCTTCTCTCTTAGCGGCTCTTGGAAAAATTTTAAAATAATACTTGGACCTATTACGACTATATCTCGTGTTATATAATTTGTGGTTTGTCGAGAATTGAATAAACATAAATAAAATAGAAAATGATAAAATGGAAAGAATAAAAATTTTTTGTGCGGAAGAGTTTTGAGACGAAATATGTCGGAATGTTGTCTTTATATAGTTCTTAATCACTTAGTGGCATTCTTTGAGCTTCCTTTCATATCGGAGTATAATTAATTGGAATTAGCTTAATCTACCTATATTTAATGACACGTCGTAACAATTCAAATTCTATAGTGATACTAGAAGAGATAAACATATTTAATGAAATAAGTTATTATTATGTTGAAGAGGAATGAAAAAACTTAGCATATATTATAAAATAATAATTAAAATGCAGCTCAATCTTTTATTTGTAAAAATATTTATTATAATTGTTCAATATATTAATTTTAAGAAGAGTTCAATAATAACATGTAATTAATAAAAAATATTATATTCAATTATATTATTATAGGGAGTACTATTATTATTACTACTTATTGAGGACAAATTTTCAATGTTTTTGTACCATTATTAAGATGAGTATAGTATGCTAAATCATTAAATGTAATTAACTGCTCAAACTTTTGAAAGTAAGGAATAACATTAATTTTTAAAGGCATAAAGATCTATTAATTTTATATGGACATTTTAACTTTTTAACTTTTAATTTTTGGGCAAATCCTGCTGAACTTCTTATTCACTCACCTTAATGTGAATTAGAAATTACTATTCAATTAAAACTTTTAACATGTTTTAAATATACTATTTAGTTTGATTTTGATTAAATGGATGGTAACTATTCAATTGAATTTTTGTATTATATTTTAATTTATTGCATTGGCAAAAGCGATAATACAACTTTTATGATAGAGGTTTCACTTTTTAGTATAATATGATTTTGCATCATTGTTTAAGCTTCAACTTAGTTACATTCAAGTAGATAATACGATTTATGTAGGATAATAAAAGAGAATTAGACACAAAATACAGCTAATTATATTGCATTAAATAATTAATTACACATTTCATTTTTAGTATAATATGATTTTGCTTCATTATTTAGAAGTTCAACTTAGTGTTCAAGTAGATGTATGACTTATGTAGGATATTAAAATAGAACGAGACACAAATATAGCAAATTATATTGCATCAAGTAATTTTCACATTTCGATCTTATGCTTTCTTGATTATTTGAAACATAAATTAAAGTTTCAAAATCAACACATATCATACTTATTCTTTATTTCATTAATTAAGATGTGAGCAGCCTCAAATTAAGGACAAAAAAACACGTACAATATTCTAGTGCACTCATTGGTGTTAATATACTTATTAACATAGGTAAAAGATGATCTCTAAGATATAGTATAAATTCAAATGTAATAGTTTCCTTGTATTTATTGAACTTTATCCACAAAGGAATGGGGTTATTTTAGCCGTCTTTGACCTAAAGATCATTTGACTCTAAGAGATATTACGTTCACCGAATTTAAAGTGACAAAAATTAATTTAATAACTTTTGTAGAAGAAATCACAAATTGGATAACTATACGGAGAAATTCATTTTACTAGTATAATGTATACTATATCTATATCTCTCTCTCATATATATATATATATCATGGTGAATCCAACCAAGCGAATTAGCAATTCAAGACAATGATTTAATGTTTGAATGTAAATAAAATTTAGTCTTAATTCCCAATCAATTGGCTAAACTTAAAGAGCTGTTAATACAAATTAAAACAATCTTCAAGTTTTTGCCACCAAGCAACAGTATTTGTAGTCTTCAAAATTTGTGTCCAACATATAACAACACTTAAGGCTATAGACATTAAAATGCTATGTTTAATAACAACAGAGTATTTCTTGTTGGGATGAGAACTTGTTCCTTTGTGAAGAACGTGAACTTGTAAGTAAAGGTCTTTTCCGTTTTTCTCTCACAAATTCATAAATACACTTGTTATTTTCCTCCCTAAAGGTTTTGCTCACATAAGCCCATCTATCAGTCAATTAGCCGCTCTACCGTCCTTCCAAATGTTGACTTTTATCTCGTATTAACATCGGCGAGTCGCGTATGAGTCGTATTTGGAAGTATTCAAGTCCAAATTAAAGATAATAGATACTCATAGGAATATTCCAAATATTTTTTTATCTTATTTGTATATATCTTTCTTTGGGGATGGACACTAATTTGCGTCATCCTAACACATTTCGGAGTAACTTTATACATTCTACATAGATGAGAACATCTTATTTGGGGTTACATTATAATTGTGGCAATGAATTGGTCACTTCCGATGACGGAGGCATTCAATCTTTGACTACCAAAGCATCCCTCCTCTTCAAAATCCACAAGCACTCGGGCGACTCTTCTCTTTTAATAAGTATACAGCAGATCCGATTATGGAAAGACATTAGTTTAGGATGGAATATGTGTTCTCAGGGATCGATATGGTTTGCCAGACACAGGAAACATATTAATTTGTGGTTTGATCCTTGGCTGCAATCTGGCTTTAATCAACTCATGTTACTTCCCTTTATTCTCTAACTGTTTTGACAAGCTTGTTTGGGGCTTAGAGGCTAATGGTTCTTTCTCTTGTTCACGCACTCTACAACAAGCTCTGAGAATATTTGACATTGCACCTACAGCACGCTCGTGGATCACTGGAAACTTAAGTTGATTTTTTTGGAAACTAAACAGGGATGGTCTTGTACATTCGTAATCAACCCAATTAAAAGCAATTCAAGAAGTCTTCCTCCGTAACAAAGTTTTCTACTCAAAAATGTGTTTGACAACCAATATAACGCTGTCAGTCTTATGCAGGCTTGGAATACTGCTACTTAGGATCTTACATACTCTTAAAAAATTCGCAGGCTTCATAACTATGTTAAATGGCACCCTCCTCAGCACAGATTAAAAATTAATTATTGATGCTGCGGTCCCAACTACAGGTCCTATGTGCAGGATTGGTGGAGTCCTTAGAGATTGTAATAGTAATTTGGATATTAGGATTTACTGCTGCACCAAGTGAGACTTAAATTGCTTCAATATGAGAATGCACTCCACTTACCTATCCTTTATGACTGCAGGTGTTCGATAACTTCTGTTGGTACAACATGTATATTGGGAGCAAAACTTTTGGCGGATAAGCTAGCTAGTATAGGTTTGTAATTAGCATCCTTGCAGCTCTCCGCAGCTTCTCACCCAACCACCACTCAATATTTGGATGCGCTTGAAGCTGATAGACTGGGCACTCTCTACGTGAAATGCCTTTTCGCTCTTTTATTAATGTAAATAGTTTGGCTACTACTGTACTAACTGCTCCTGATACTTATGCTACTACTAGATCTATAACAGAGCCACCTTTTGATAGATAGGATGTTTAATACAATATCATCTCTGTTTGACCAAAACAAAAAATTGGATGAATTAGTTAAAATTGAAGACAAATAAGTTCCATTTGTTTACAATATCTAACAGAGTAAACGGATATCAAGGGAGTGATGTACGTAAACTTAATGATGATCATATGCAAATATCTTAAACATACATCTGCAGTAAAAGAAGGATACTAAAGGTTTCTCTTTTTTGTTTTTTGTTTTTGACTAAGGTAACAATACTTGAAGGTTTCTCTTTGCTCTTTCTTTTTTAGTCTTTGTTTAGATTAAATTTTGACCGCTGAAAGATTTTAATTTGTGAGGACTGATTATTCCGGTGGACATACTAGTAATATCTATCGGACGAACAAAGAAAAACAAAACAAATTCAGTATTTTGCAAGTGAAGTAATGGTCATTCCAACTAAGCTTAGCAATTCCAACAGAAGTAGACCAGGTAACGGTTTAACATTCGAATATAAGTAACAAATAACAGTACTTATAGTCTTAAAAATTTTCAGAATATAACAACACTCAAAGGCCATAAAAATTAAAATGCTATGTTAAATAGAAGCAAACTATCTCCTGTCAGCATCGGAACTTGCTATTTCATGGAGAAAGCGAACTTGTAAATAAAGGACTTTGTTGTGTTTTCCTCTCACAAATTCACAAATACACTTATTATTTTTCTCCACAAGGTTCCACTTACATAAACTGCGCCATCCACCAAATAACGATATTCTACCGTCCTTCCAACTCCTTAACTTTGCCTCAAATTCTCTGCCAGTAGAGTCGCGAATGATTATGCTTGAAGGGAGTTCAAGCTTGTAGTCTCTTGCCACATAATTCGGAATATACTGCATTTAGGAACAAAGACTTTGTTAAATGAGAATGCTATAAAATTGACTGTAAAATCATTCACTAAAATAGTTGTACATTTTAAAATTACCAATTGATATGTCTTGTTTGATCGTATTTTTGCTACAAAGTAAGGATTTTTTGGTTGAGTTGCACGCCCACTTCTGAATATATCTGTACCAAATGGGTCATGGCGGTCACTCACCTTGCAAGCATCAGCTCTTTTGCATCCTGCTGAATCAAGAAAGTTAACTTGTCAGGTTCATAAATACAAATCTCACAGAAACTCAAAGATACTCTATTCTGTTCATTTGGAATAATAGAGAAGAATGAAGTTAAATCTGATTTTCTAACATTTTTTATATGTGTCAAAAGTCTTTTTTCATTTTTAATGTCTATCTTCTTCTCATGACATTTATATGGCCACAAGATCATGTCCATTATACAAGATTTCATTTTTGCAGTAACATACTAACGAGAAAATAATTGACTTACATATAAAATGATATGGAGGAGTAGTAGTAAAGATATTTAATTTGTGTCTACCTTTTAAACGTGGAGCCTTCTTGTTAAATTTTTCAGCCCTTTCATTGCCTTCCTCCTCCTCCTCTTCTTCATATCCCTCCTCTTCATCACTATCATCGGAAGAAGAACTGCTGCTGCTATCACTAGCCCAATTCTTCCCTTTTGGCTCTACACTCTTTTGATGTTCAATATTCATTTCTTCCGCTTCCTCCTCCTTCACACACAATTTTAAACCTCCAATTCCTTTCTTGTCACATCCATTTATTCCAAGTAATTTGAAGTCAAATATTCTATTTCCATCAAAGTCAAAAATTAAAAAGTCTCCGAACTCTAAAATATTTTCCTCAGTGAATCTCTCCCATCCATCTTCAAAATAAATATCTTCTCCTGTTTTGGTCACTCCTATAGGCCACATATTACCAAACCGATCCCTAAGAGAAACCTTCCTAGGTAACTCTCCATTCTTGTAATCGGTAAAACTTGTGGGAATTTTCTGTGAAGAAACACAAAAGCTTCATTTTTGAANTGTAGATCAACATCAATTTATTTAAATCAGATTGATCATATCCTAATAGTTGCCAATATCAGACGAAAAAATATTTTAAATAAATTCAACGTTTGAGAATGTTGAGGTTAAAATTCAAAAATCTAACTATTTTATAAACTACAAAATAAAATTTGGCATTCTCATAGTTTTACTCTAAAATTACTTCCTTCAACACTCATAGGTCATTTGGAAATGAAATATACAATTTTCACAGCTCAACTCATCGAATTCTACATAACACTCGTATAAAATTAGGAGATTTAGCATATATAAACTACTCGTATGAAATTTACTTGCATACCACAAAGGCATCCTCCCGCTTCTTACTTTCCCTCCCTCTATTTACAGACCACATCTTCAAAAAGTATCTTTAAAAAGTTTCAATAAAAAGAGTCAGCAAGAATCATAGATTCAATACATATATAGTTAGATTCTCGAATTCTAGCCTCAAAAGTCTCAAACTCTTAGTTACCTAAATT
>JACEIK010000176.1:35300-51543 GCA_018107945.1 Datura stramonium | reverse complement strand
AGTATACTTACCAACCGTTTTGCACTGATATCAGGGAAGATAACCTTGAAGAAGCTCTTTGCCATGATCTTTATGTTGTCAAACTTTAAGAGCTCAGTAGAAGAATTTAGGCGGAGGCTAAATGTTGGATGTTTCTTTTATATAGAGCTCAGTAGAAGAATGGAGGCAACATTAACCCTAGACTGGATATTTCTTTTAAATTAAAGGAGAAAATATAAAATAGTATAAGATTATAAAACTCTGAAGATTCTCATATACAGAGCATTTGCTTCTTTTTTTTTACTCTTGTCATGTAGTAAATGCAGATATAGTAACTATTTTTTCCTCTCATGTAGTCAATGTAGAGTTAGTAACCACGGAGAAATGTGTTGAGTTATGGTGAGTGAGATGAGTTTTTTGTCGTCTGGTATTGAACAATTATAGCTAATGTGGTAACGTAAAAAAAATTCACAAATTATGTCGTAAAATACATACCAAGTTTTATCATACTGAATAATTTAATTCCTACAGAATTTATGCCAAGCGAGGCAAAAATTCAATTTCAAAACCCACAAATTATGTCGTAAAAGGCATAACAAGTGTGTCGTACTGCATAACTTAATTACAATCAAATTTATTTTCGAGTAAGGAAGAAGTTCAGTTTCAGAAGCAGAAATTATGCCATAAAAGGCATACCATGTTATGCCATACTGAATAAATTAAATCCTACAAAACTCATATTGAGTGCCGCACAAGTTCGGTTTCATAACCCACAAGTTATGTTATAAAATACATAATAAGTTCTATCGTACTACATAACTTAATTTCTACAATGCTATCTGTGAATTTGACAAAAAATATTAGTTAAGTTGTCTATGTATTTAATTTTATTACAAAATATAACACGATAATAAGTCCACAGGTAAGTTTTTGTGAGAGGATACAACAGAAAATTAGACGATATATTAAATTTTAGGCACGTCTTTTGGAATATAAATGCATATAAAATATATCACCATCTCGATTTTTTTTCTCCCCGCAGTTCATCTACCATTTTTAATTCCATTTTCTGATTATTCACTCTCTAAAATGAACACCATCTCATCTATATTAACTAGAGAATTGGAAATACTTCTGTCTTGAATATGAGAATAGAGATAAATTATATGAAACAAAAAGACTAGAAGCAATTAAAGAAAAACAAATGAATAGTTGCCTAGCAATTTCCTCTTCTCTTTTAAGCAGCTCTTGAAAAGAAATTTTAAAACAATACTTGAACCTATTCTAACTATATCTCGAGTTGTATAAGCTGTGATTTGTCAAATATTGAATAAACATAAATAAAATAGAAAAAGATAAAATGAAAGAATAAAAGAAATTTTTGTCCGTAAGAGTTTTTGAGGGAATATATCAAAATGTTGTCTTTATACTTCTTAATCTCTTAGTATTTTTTGGGCTTCCTTTTCTTATTGGAGCATTAATCAATTGAATTAGCTTGCATTTTAATTAATTAATTTACCTATATCTAGTGACACTTTGTAACAATTCAAACTCTATAATGATACTAACGAAGAGATAAATATATCTAATGAGGAAATAAATTATACAGTTACGTTGAAGATGAAATGAAAATACTTAACATATATTATAAAATAATAATTAAAATGCAGCCAATATAACACTCTCAGTCTTATTCAGGCTTCGGAATACTGCTACTTAGGATGCCCACATACTCTTAAATGTCGCAGGCTTCATAACTATGTTAAATGGCAACCCCCCCTCCCCCTCCAGCTTCCCGATTAAAATTAAATATTGATGCTGCGTTCCCAACTACAGGTCCTATATGTGCGGGATTTGTGGAGTATTTGGAGATTGTAATAGTAATTGGATATTAGGATTTACTGCTAGTATACCTGCTGGAAATTGAGTCCAGCTGTTCGATAAGTCCCATTGGCACGACATGTATATCGGGAGCACAACTTTTTTGGCGGATAAGCTAGCTAGTATAGGTTTGGCTACTACTGTACTAACTGCTCCTGATACTTCTGCTACTACTAGCTCTATAAAGGTCTCTATTTTTTTTGACTAAGGTAACAATACTTGAAGGTTTATCTTTGCTAGCTCTTTTTTAGTCTTTGTTTAGATTGAATTTTGACCGCTGAAAGATTTTTAATTTGCGAGGACTGACTGTTCCGGTGGACAAGTGATTTTGCAGGCTGAAGTTGAGACTTTGTTAAACAAGTGAGCGTCGTGGTTGGTTCTAAATTGAAAAACCAATCAAGTTAACAATTTAAGCAGCGAAGAAAATAGTGGTTGACGTATAAGCTGAGAAAATAGGGGTAACATGGAGCTCTTAACGATGTAGAGAGTGCGAAATGAAACGTCATAGCCAAGTTGAGAAAAGCACCAGCAATAGCAACAGAAGTACCAAATGARTTTATCAATCCAAGAACTCAGTACAAAAGTAGTCAGTCTTAAAGAATGTGTAGGAATCATGAAATTAAAGGGAACGAAGGTGTATTTAGCAGCAATATTTTAGTCATCTATGGTTAACAACTCTAGAGCAGTAGATGATTATTGGCATAAGAAAATACACCAGATTTTTAAAAATGTAGAATTGAGTAGTTTGAAACTTTTACACATACTTTAAGTTCAGAAATTTGCACGGGGAAGTATTATACAAGATAATTGTAGTTGAAAAGGGGTCTATATATAGTCAAGTTATAATATGCCTATACAGAAGATTTGAGCAGAATCAACGCACATCATACTTTTTCTTTACTTCATTTTTAATTGAGACTCGAGCCCGAAACTTCAAAGTTAGATGTTCACCGAATTTGACTCCAAAAGATATTATGTTCATTCTTTACTTTATTCTTGACCAACACATACCATTTGACTACAAGAGATATTATGTTCATCGAATTTAAAATTAAAAAAAAATTACTTTAATAACTTTGATAGAAAGAATTCATAAGTTGGATGACTACCTGAGAAATTCACTTTACTAGTAGTATATATATCGCACGAACAAAGAAAAACATAACAAATTCAGTATTTTGCAAGTGAAGTCGTGATCAGTCCAACCAAGCTTAGCAATTCCAATAGAAGTAGACCAGGTAATGGTTTAACATTCAAATGTAAGTAACAAATAACAGTACTTACTGTCTTCAAATTTGTCAGCATATAACAACACTTAGAGGCCATAAATATTAAAATGCTATGTTAAATAGCAGCAAACTATCTCCCGTCAACATGGGAACTTGCNTGAAATTAAAGGGAACGAAGGTGTATTTAGCAGCAATATTTTAGTCATCTATGGTTAACAACTCTAGAGCAGTAGATGATTATTGGCATAAGAAAATACATCAGATTTTAAAAAATGTAGAATTGAGTAGTTTGAAACTTTTACACATACTTTAAGTTCAGAAATTTGCACGGGGAAAAGCAAGTACAAGCCTGTATTGTACAAGATAATTGTAGTTGAAAAGGGGTCTATATATAGTCAAGTTATAATATGTCTATACAGAAGATTTGAGCAGAATCAACGCACATCATACTTTTTCTTTACTTGATTTTTAATTGAGACTCGAGCCCGAAACTTCAAAGTTAGATGTTCACCGAATTTGACTTCAAAAGATATTATGTTCATTCTTTACTTTATTTTTGATCAACACATACCATTTGACTACAAGAGATATTATGTTCATCGAATTTAAAATTAAAAAAAATTATTTTAATAATTTTGATAGAAAGAATTCATAAGTTGGATGACTACCTGAGAAATTCACTTTACTAGTAGTATATATATCGGACGAATAAAGAAAAACATAACAAATTCAGTATTTTGCAAGTGAAGTCATGATCACTCCAACCAAGCGTAGCCATTCCAACATAAATCATTATTTAACATGAGGGCATTCCCCAATACTTTATCATATTCAATTCTTTAAAATATGCTTATCAACATGGGTAACTTTAATTCATGCTTTTCCGTCATCAATAAATTCAAAATATTGCATATTCATTGTAAATCATAACATTCATGAAGTTTCATCAAATGGGCATTTTGGATTTAAAAGCTTGAAACATGATTCTAAAGAGAATAATAATAAAACTCACCCATCATTCATAATTCAAGAATTAATACCCAATTAAATCATACCCATAAAGAGAAATCACATTTGCATGCATTTGAGTAAAACCCCATAGACTTGAATAGGAGGATTAATGATTTAAATTAAGATTTGGGCATGGGCGGGGAAGAATTTCATCCATTCTAAAACCCTACATACCTGGGAATGGATTGACTCAAAGTTCCTTGAACACCCACAAAGAAATGGATGGAAACTTGGGGAAGAAGAACTTGAATCTCCCAAAAATCTCTCTACAGTTCTTGCATGAGAATGGGCATGCATAAAGGACTTAAGTACTCCTATCACACTAAAAAAAATATCCAAAACGTCATAGTTTAGGGTCTAAAAGCGTGGAAAAGTCGAAAATTCCCTTCTAGTATGAAATAAAGGGAATTTTCCGAATGACTTATAGTAGCCTCCCTGTCATAAGTGTGGCGCACTTCACACCCATTAAGAGGACTCTACTCGATGCGACTTTCAGATATCTAAGGATACTCTGAATCTAGGGCTTTGATACCAGGTTTTCACGCCCCGAGTTTACACCCTGGATGAAACACGGTACTTGAAGTCACATGTGGCCCCAAGTCAACCCCTGGTCTGTCCTATAGTAGCATCCTGAGTAATATAAAAATACATAGAGCCGAACTTTAAAGAAAAATTTTAAATACATGAGAGAATTAAAGCTTGTTCATAGTGTTTGAAAATATTAAAACAACACTACAAGTCTGAAATACCAATCTGAGTCCGAAAGCCACTATGACTGATGAGTTGCTGGGACAATCCCCCAGCTAACTCGACATCTAAATAGAAGGAAAATGGAAATATAGATGAAAGGATAAATATCTGTCCTCGAAGGATGAGAAATCACCAACTAGTAAAGCTGAGGTCTTCGATGAGCGGTCGACTAACGAAGTTGAGACTGGGATCCTGCAGTTGTATCATAAAATGATACAGCCTAAAAGTATGCATTTGTACTTTGAATGTATTGAGTAAGTGAGAGGAACACAACACAATGGAATAAATAAAAGAAAATTATGAACTGAAAGACACGCAATGACCAAATAAAACTACTGAACTAAATAACTAAAATAATTGAGGTGGTCTGATAGATCCTGTCTGATGGTCAAAGGATATCCTAAGTCTGGACTACTGTTCTGAACTGATACTAAACTAAACTGACTAGCTTAGAAGACAAACTCAAGGTGCGGGAGCCACCTTGGTATCAAGGCATCCANATCCTAAGTCTGGACTACTGTTCTGAACTGATACTAAACTAAACTGACTAGTGAGAGAGTCTATGACCGATATATAACCACGTGAGCTAGCCGTGGAGTCTGATGTATACACCCCACCGGTAGGACCCAATATACCTTGCTAGGATAAAGGCATGAACTGGGTGATCACAAAATTCTGGGGGCCAATAGGCTAATAAATACTATAACCTACGCTAGGGACGTAGTTTTAGGAACCTGGGTGCGCTATAACCTCGATCCGCTCGGTGCTAAGTCCTACTCCTGCTGGATAATACTATACTAAATACTAAGAAGATAGCTCGAAACTGGGGCCTAAGACTAGTCAGGGATACATATCTGAAAGTACCCTGAGAGTCTTATTTGACCAGATTCTGAAATTGGGTTCTGGACTGGTCAGAGCTGCTTATTAAGAATCGTTGTAACCGTCTAAGAACAAACTATAATCTTAACTGGGGTCCTAAGGCTAGTCAGAGCTATATATCTAAAGTGTCATGACTGCCTAGTGGACTAATAACTGAATTCTGAATCTGATTCTGATAACAGGGAGGTAATACTGACACCTCGGGAAATTTTGTAGTCAAACTGATCCGCTGACATTTTTGAATGACACTGAGTATTCTCACATTGTGACTAAATCTAGGAAACCATGAATCTGACTGAGAATTTAACATATAAAATAATACAAGAATTCACCGCACTGATATAACCAGGAAAATTTCAAGGTTAATCACTTTACCAAGATTCTAGTCCTTTCTACTCTCAAGAACTAGGGATAAACTCAATGTACAGGGATAAGCATCATTACTGCCACTAGCTGGTGGAAAGTATCCATTATTAATATAACATAATAATTCCCCATGGATTAAACGAAGCATTATCAAGAATATCTTAACATTCGAAAATCTGCAGGGCTAGAATTCACATTTACGGGAATGACATTAATTTAATCATGAACTGATGGAAATCATTTCTAAAAAGATCATGGATATCATTCTATGTTAATTCAAAGGAAAGTGACATATATTCTCTTCACATTCGAAAGCTTAGGGCTAGGATTTATTGAGAACTAGAGAAGGGTTTTGGGGAACACAAGGAAAGAGTTATCCCCTTGTTGAATTCTCACATACCTGATAAAGAAATTTGGAAAAATTCCTTGAGAATCTAAGAAGAAGTACACTGCGCTAGTTCTTGCTCTAAGAGTTCCTGAGAGAATCGTATGATCTATTTTCTGGAGGTCTGGCTGAGGAATGAGGAAACAAACCATTTAACCCCACTAATAAGTATGAAAGTATTCTTAAAACGATGTAGTTTAAAGTTTAGTAGGATAGGGAATTACTAAAAGACTCTTGAAAACTCGCAGGGAAAAATTGAGTATCAGTCCTCACAAGTGACCTAGTGGGTCATGGTCACTGACCATGGTTCGTTGTCACACTCGCGGACTACACTTCCTAGAGAACACTGAAGGTCACCACGAGGGACCTAACGACTCGTACCTTATGGCCATGACTCATTGCTTGACCCGTGAAATCCACTACTTCTCAAACCTGTAGGGCTCGTAACCAAAGACCTCACGATTCGTCCCTGGTGAACACGACTCGTGGTCACCACATGTTAGGTGCACTACCTATGATTCTTTCCTTGCTTCATCCTGCTCCTCACGACCCTCCCCACGAATCGTGGTGGCTAACCACAACTCGTGGGGTCCTCTCGTCAAGTTCACTGCCTCTTTTCACCTCTTTATCCAAACCCCACTCCCCACGACTGATCTAACGGCTCGTGGGTTCTGACCACGAGTCGTGGTCATGCCCATGGGACCTCATTTCTCAAGTTTCCAAATTCCTCACCTGGCCTCCCCATGAGGCACATCACGACTCGTGGGCTGCTCTCACGGGTCACCTCACGACTCGTCCTAATGCCTGGTGGAAGCTTTGAGTTTTTCTTCGTTTCAACTCCTGGGTCTGATCTTTGGGCTTCCGGGGTTATAACACAAGCAGAAAAGGTAAGAAATAAAATATTGGATGGTACAAAATGTCGAGAAAGTGAACTATTACCAGCACACATGACAGAGAACTTTTCTTTAACGAATATAATTACAACACTCTCTTCATAGTGATAGAGATAGTATTATGTTAGTTCACACCAAAAATTTAAAAGAAACAACTGCTAAAGAAGATTGTGAAACAGAGAAATGTACAAGTCTATCAAATTACATTACATCTATATTTTTTTAATGGAACTACGATTTATGATATATAAATAATTTAGCATACCTCTCTATTTCTCTACTAAAACTCTAACTAAGTTTTTTATTTAATTTCCTTTTAATGTAGCCAAATTTCTGTATTTACAATCACAATTTTTTTGTACTATGAAGAAGCGGCTCTGGTTAACAACCAATGCAATTTTTCATAATTAATATAAAAAAGTTTACTTCACTTGGCTCAAGTCATCTTTTAGTTACTAAAATTTGTCAAGTTGAATCAATAGAGAAGTCGATAGCTGCTCAAATATTAGATAGGGGAAATAATATAAATAGAATAAGCATTTATCATTTAACAAATTGATAACTTCCTGTTGTTGCTATAAAATTTTTGTTTTAACTTAGGCAAAAAAACAACATTCCATAGCCCCTCTTGGGATTTGTTACCTTCTAGAGATGAGATAGTTTTGGAATTCCTTGCTGACATAATATCCACTAGAGTGTAGTAGCGTCACAGACCAAAAAGTTTAATCTACGTGCAATCTTCATTTGCTAAACTTCTAATTTTTTGTCCAAGTTAGCTACTTTTGCATCTTTTTGAACATCTTTTCATTTCTTCGGATTCTTTTACCTTTAAATCTCTCTTTTACAAAAAATCAAGAAAAATACAAAATATTCACTCGAAGAAATAAAATGCAACAGTATATGTGAAGGATAATTTATCAGGTATTTAGCGTAAAACTCTCTTTATAAATGTACAAGAGATTCACAAAAGAATGGTACTTTCATTTATGCACATCTTTTACTATCAGTTTGTTTAATAGACAACTATGTAGAAAGTCAATAAAATGTGGGATTAGTAGCTATATGAGAATAAGGTAGGCTGCCTACTACAATAAATGCAAATTAAAGGGTGCAATTTGCTTAAGATGGCAAAAAGGGTTGTAGAGAGGATAAATAATCATAATTGCATATAAATATCATTCATCACATCTTATGCCACACTAGACCTAACATGAAAGAGATATCCTGAACTTGTGTGGTGTCCAAGAGATGGTAATATTGTTGAACTTTGAGACCTAATATGGAATTAAATCAATCCTACAATCTCATATTGAATAGAACTTATTACCTCCTAAAGAATTCAACATAAGATACTTTGGTCATGATCCATAACTAGCTTATCATGTGGATCATTGATCACCACAAGAGATGGTACTATTGTTGGATTTTGAGACCTAATATGGAATTAAATCAATCCTACAAACTCATATTGAATAGAGCTTATTACCTCCTGAAGAATTCAACATAAGATACCTTGGTCATAATCCATTTATCATGTGGATCATTGATTGCGTTGGTGCTTAAACATAGTAAGCATTAAATACATTTTATCTACATAAGCAAATTTTTAACTTGTAAGGAGTGTCTACGCATTTAAAATTTCACGATCCGAACACAGGCCCGGATCTAGACATACAACCTAGAACTATAAATGGCTCTAAGTCAACACATGACATGAACATGATAACTAAAGTTCAATATAAGCAAAGAGGAAAAACAAAATTCTGAAATAGAAAAAGTCTGAATAATAAAACATCTATCCAATAGAAATATCAAAACACTGAATCCGAAGATTAATATACAACTCTATGTCTGAAAAGCCTTTAACATATTGACGAGCTGATGGGACAACACCCCAACTAGCTCACTAGAAGGCTGAAACTAAAAATAAAAACAATCGACTAACTGAAGGTCCTCGAAGGAGATTAGGACTCACCAACAAAGTTGTCTGGGATAAACTTCGGGGCCTAGCTAGCAGCGGGACTGAGTCTGAACATATGAGTCTGTGTCATGAAATGATACAGCATAGAGTATGCGGTCAGTACTTGGAATGTACTGAGTACAAAAGGTAAGTAAAACAGACTGAGTATGTAAAATTGAAATCATGCATATCTTAAATCATGACATCATAAGATTCTGAGAGTAAAGGTTGTATGCTGATATCTGAAAACATGAATAGACATAAACTTAAATAAGTGCATATAGATTGCCATATCTGAAATCATAGGTAGAAGCTCATAAATTGATCCTTGGATCAAACCTACTGAAAACGTGATATAATATCTTATAGTATATGCATTACTGAAATCATGAGGAACAATAGGAGACTCATCTTAACCGACAACCACCATGTATGAGCGCATGATGATCCGACGTCTTTCCCACGTGGAGGAGGGTCATCCTAAGCCTTTCTAGAGTGAAGGATTAAGTAAGGTGCTTCTTCGGAGGAAAACCAAGTGCTTATCTCCTGTCAGCATCGGAACTTGCTATTTCATGGAGAAAGCGAACTTGTAAATAAAGGACTTTGTTGTGTTTTCCTCTCACGAATTCACAAATACACTTATTATTTTTCTCCACAAGGTTCCACTTACATAAACTGTGCCATCCGCCAATTAACGATATTCTACTATCCTTCCAACTCCAAGAAGACAAATATTTTTATACTATTACCTTGTTCTCCATTTTGATAGAGTATTGGTATTGTTGGAAGTACGCTTGATTGTCCTATGATTGTCAGTTGTGCCTTTGCAATGCAATTCTGCAAAATTGAAATGGCTTGTGATGATAAGGCCATGAGGGCCGAATGACGCCTTTGATCAAAGATTGTTCTTGTTGTTGATGTGGTGTTGTTACTTTGGGAATTTTGGTTCTTACTCAAAGAAAAATGTTTAGTTTAAAGGTTGCGGTTGACTTGTAAATCACAACGTAACCATGTATTTGAATCTGTGTCTCTTGTTCCTTATGACAAACTCATAATTTGAGAGCGAGAATAATATCATCTAGCGGGATAAGGTTTTGATCTTGTACATTGGTGGTTGTTTAAAATCTCTTCTTGTAATTGATTGGGATTGGCGGATATTCCATTTTTCGTAAATGATCAGGATGTTCTATCGATTTTCCTCGTATAGGTTATCCATGTATCCCGGAATAAGAGTTAAGTCAGAATGCATATTGAAAGGACTTTTTATTGATGTTACCAAGCCTGATTTAGGCTACCTACATATCTCAGAATAGGATTCAGTTTAGAACGTAGTTCAAACTTAGTGATTATAAGTTTTTATTAAAGAGACCGCACCCGATATGGGCTTTCTACGTATCTTGTTTGTGCAAGAAATCAGGTCGTAACATAGTTCCGTACAAGAAGTAAAAGTACAATATGATAAAGGGGTGGGTGGGTGGAGAATGGTAAGGCTGATAACTACGATAAGCTAGCCTTCAGAGGTTCATTTTGGTCATTTGTTGAAGCGACGTCTCTTTTGTGGGGAATTGTCAGCACTTGATCATTTTCCCTTGTTGCTAGCCGTTGGAGTGTCCCCTTTCTTAGACTGATATTCTTGTAGCTTGTTGGCCTCAATCAAGTCTAAACTTTATGCTTTAGGGCCACACATTCCTCTATATAGTGGCCTTTAGCATTAGAGTGAAAGGCACAACGCTTAGAATGGTCAAACTATGGATGTGTCGGGTCAACTACCTTCTCCTTTATTGGTCTTATCATTCCATCTGCATGTAATCTTGAAAATATACTGGATAAAGGTTCCATCATTTGGGTGTAGTCACAAAATTTCCTTTTCTTTAACTGACGAGAACCGGATGGCATCTCTTGAGATATGTACAAAGAGTTTGGATCATTAATGATCTTTCTTTCTTGAATGTTATCTTCAATTTCCTTAACATATTGGATCAGTTCAAGGAAATTTCGTGGGCAGGTTTCGAGCAACTTCTCAAGATATATTCCTTCTTTGATCCTGATAAAAGTTGAGATTAACTCCCTTTCAAGCAATAGAGGACGTATTCTTGAAGCTTCAATCCTCCATCTGAAGACATATTTTGAAAAAGATTCTTGTGACATTTTCTTCATTTCGATCAAGTCAAGTAGTGTTGGATTAGGTCTAATGTTGAACTCGTATTATCTCACAAAGTCTTGTGCCATATCAATCCAAGTTTTCCACTTGTTGAAGTTTTGTCTAACATACCATTCAAGTGATAATCCTGACAGGCTTTTAACGAATAGCCTCAGTCGTATAACTTTATCTTGCCCGATCCCTAAAAACCTTCCGCAATAATTTTTCAAATGAGTAATAGGGTTTCCTTTCCCATCGAAAGTGCTGAATTTTGGCAGCTCAAATCCTGACGGTGGTATGAGGTTCGGGCATATGCACAAGTCTTCATAGCATAGACTCTGAATGTTTCTCGAGTGCATCTCTTCTTCAATAATCCTCCTTCGAATGGGGATCTCTTGTTACACCCCGTAAGTTGTCATTGCTAATGATACGAGTGTGTGCACTTGTGATAGTGTTGGGAGAACGACATGTGCAGGAAAAGGCCCGAAGAAGGGAGCGCACAAGTACATCATCGAGCGAGCAGGAGGTCGAAGCAGAGGCAGGGCGCAAGGAGCGGCGCATCGTGCCCCTGTATTGGCGCTATAGGCAGCGTGCTGCGCCCCCTGGCCACCACCTCCCTATATATATATTTTAAGAGTGAGATGTTATTTCATTAAATATTTTCCCAGTAGAAGAGCAATTGGCCCTGGCGATTCTTTACGAGAATTTCATCTTTTAGAAGTTAAATTATGCTACCAAACCTGGTCTAATTGCAAATTCTTCTTAGATAATGATTTCTAGGCCTACGAAAAACGTCTCTATGGAGTTATTTCTTCTAAATTAGCTTGGGTCGATGAAGTCCCATTGAGTAAAAGTTGTAGAAATCATTTCTAATCAATCCCTAATCTTCTATAGGCAGTAAGCACACATTTCTACCTTCTAAATTCTCTGAAATTTGTAAGTTTTGGGGCGAATTGGGAAGATTGTGATTCGTAGTCATTGTGCTTGATAGATATTGTTATTGGCTATCTACTTGAGCTGAAAACAACTTCATTCTCTCAGTGTGAGGGCTTTAATTTGGAGGAATTGCTGGATCTAAGATGGAACAAGATTGGGCGAGCGAAAATCGGCAATTAAGGTATGTTAAGGCTAATCTCTTTCGGAAAGTTATCCTCGCCGTGTAGTTAATACGACTTGCACTTTTGTAGTAGCTTATGGTTATACATGTTACGGTTAGCTGCTACGAGGTGAATTGAGGTTGTAACATAGTATCTCTTATCGAAAAAGATTATATTTAGTTTTGACTATCGCTAGAAGCGATAAAGAGATTCCCTATTCAGTATCCACCGTCTAGAGAGACTAGTAATGTTTTGCTGCCATATTGAGGACAAAGAGGCCCAAGGTTAGCTTTTAGCGCACTTTGTTAAGTTAGGCAGTATAGGGCATAGCTTGGCGATACAACTTCCTATTTGACGCCTATATATATATACAGTAAAGCTCGCCTACAAGCCATGGGCGTACTTTGATGCCTACAAGACTAGAGTCATCATAGAATGACCTAACCTTTGAGTCAATGGCACCAGGATTGCCTAATGAACCAAGTGGTATCTCTCTAGGTGAACTATCCACTGCCATAGACTGTATAGTTCCTCTTGCCTTACAATTGGTCGTATCGGTCGCTCAGGAAATCACCCCAATTTTCAGAAGTCTGATAGACCATGAGATATCCTAAGTAAGTATCTTAGTAGTCGTTATATATGGGCTTAACGCCTCTGGATATTCATACAGATTCCCACGTACATGTTTCCTAGAAGGGCTAAGTCTAAGTATACCTATCTACGGGGCTACAGATTGCTCACAAGAGCTATATGTTGTCAGGACAGACCGAATTGACGCCTATGAATTAGAACCTTAGTATTATGGTCTACTCTTCGGGTTAGTAATTGTTGTGGCTGCCCATAGGACTATTGTGGCTGATCTCCTAGTATCATATACAGTTATTAGTAGCCCTGTAGTCATTCTAGGCGAGGAAACCATAAAGTTGGTCGCCTACAACCTTGTTGTCCACTGATGAACGATTATTGTACTAGTATGACCTTCAGAGTGTCGCCAGGTTACCTCGGACCTCGCCCTTTTCTTTCTAACTAGCGGATTTTATAATTACTTCCATGACTAACTAGCTAGACGTGGACACATAGAGTATGCCTGTTGGTTTCTATTCATATACAGTTACAGGATCCCAGACGACTCATATACAGTCATAGGAGCCCAAACGGCTCATATACAGTTATAAGAGCCCAGACGGCTCATATATAGTTTACAGGAGCCCAGACGGCTCATATACATCTACCGGAGCCCAGACGGCTCATATACATCTACCGGAGCCCAGACGGCTCATATACAGTTACCGGAGCCCAGACGTCTCATATACAGTTACAGGAGCTCAGATTATTAAATTAAGAGCACAGTTCCAACTATAAAATATGTTAATAATGTTGGTTATATCTAAATTGATCTAGCAGAAATTGTATGCCTCAAATTATAGCTAAACCATTAATTATGAGAACAAAACTCCAAAATAAAATTTGTTATGAGATGTATTTATTTAACATATAGCAATATTTATACACATCAAGCCATCAAGATTCCCCTATCACAATTATTTCAAGGTCATAAATCAAATAATTCTCATTTAAATTTTTAAAAGTGCAGTATATGATTCAAATGCTCCACCATGCATAAAGATGGATCTCCAAATAAGGTTGGGATAAATGTTAGTTTTCCTAATATTAGAGAGAGAAGTGATTAGAAACTTAAAATTATATGTGGGATGAATTATCGATGTCCTCCTGTGGTGGATGCAATTATTTTGAGGTTGCTCATGAGTCTGTAAATACATGAAAATTTTGATGTGTATAAAGAAATTAATTTCATGTTTAGATAGACAGTGAAGGCTATATGAAAATAGTTGAAGGATTTAAAATGTTTTAAAGCGATTCTATTGAATACCCCAATGACTGTGAGATCGCTTAACATAAATAAAGATCAACTTTTATCTGTGGAGATATCAGAGTGAATCAAATATTGATATAAATTTATTTATTCTAACCAATCTTGTCAAGATTTATTGATTATGAAATTGCAGAAAAATTATATGATATATATGAAGTTTGATTTCAAGAAAGTTATTTGTTTGCATGTGAAAATATCGTCACATCATGTTACTTTACAAGACAGTAAATCTTATTATCATGCAAATGAAAGTGGATGGCACTTAATTGTTGCTAGAGCAAGTCGAATAATCAATGTCTACAACGACAAGGTCACGAATAATGTAATTGTCAAGAATGTATTTGGCTGAGCTCAAGGACTCAACATATCCAAGAGACATATGCTATGATTAAAAGATAGTACTCGAAATATCAACATTTTGGAAAGTTGGTATACATGATTGAAATACATCATCTACAAGATTAAGTTTTGCTTTCATCAAGGGGAGTAAAATACGCATTATACTTTTTTTTTATAGCCGAGGTTTTATTCCGTTCCTGGAAAGATTTTTAATGAGGTAGATACAATATGTATTACAAGATATGTGTACTCTTTTTCCTTCACTAGAATTTTTTTCACTAAATTTTTGTAGTAAGGTTTTAATGAGGTACATTATCTACCAAATAGACTTCCAAGTGTTACACCCCGTAAGTTTTTACTTTCCTGTGTGTGTGTGTATTAAGAGTTTAGAGCATGGCACATGCGAGGAAGGCTCGAAGGAGGAACGAGTAAGCGGGTGGAAGGAAGCCGGGGGCAGGCCGCCTGGGCGCCGCGCCACGAACCTCCCTTCAATGCATGGAGCGGTGCGCCGCGCCCATACCTCACCGCGATGGGAGGCACACCGCGGACCCCCTTGCACCGCCTCCCATCTATATATAGTCAAGTGTATGTGTGTTGAATAATTTTAAAGTTTCCCAAAATAGAGAGCTACGGGTTAGGCGATTACTTCATAAAGTTTTCATCGAATTGAGGCCAAATTATGTTATCAAATCACGTTTGATTATAAATTCTTCTTGGGTAGTGATCTACGGACCTGTGAAGAACATATCTATGGAGTTGAATCTTTGAAATATAAGAATAGGGGTGAAAAGTTGAGTCAGGTTGAACGTCATGGATTTGGCTTGAAGCGTATCCTTGCTTCTTCTTCTTTTTTTTTTTGGATTTTTTGAAACGTCCTCCAAATCTTTGCACCAGTCATTAGGAGCAGCTTTCTTGATGATTTCCTTGGAACGTATCGAGATGCTTTGACTGAACATGCCAAGGTCTTTTAGACTTGACGTATCGTGCATAAATATTTACCTTTGATTTCTCTTGTTATCGAAGAAAAAAGGGAATTCCTATTGTAAGAGAATCGAACCTTATATAGGCTACCTACGTATTTCTCCAAGGAAAATCAGGTCATGCGTAGTTTCAAAATAATAAGATGATGCTTTTGGCTTTCCTAAGGGAGACCGAACTTGATGTGGGTTTCCTACGTACCCCACTATGGAAATCAGGTCGAGATGTAGTTCTGGATTGTGGCTAGAAGCGTATAGGATATCGTTATAAGGACCTTCTCTCTGTCTTTCTCGTCTGTTCCCGATCTGTTAAAAACAACAAATGGTCCAAAAGAAAGTGTTTGGACATTGATTTCATACTGGAGCAAAATGTATATTATATTAAATGTGCGAAGGCCCTTAAAAATGTTGATTGCACTTTTTTCCCTTCATTAAAAGATATCGCAGTAGACAAAATAGTAAT
>JACEIK010000175.1:550509-575516 GCA_018107945.1 Datura stramonium | reverse complement strand
TGCCAATTTTAATTCACCCGAGGCAGAATGCCTCCGCGATGGCAGCGTGACACGGCTCCATCGCGGAGCCCTTATTTTTGCTGCTCTTCCTTGACCTTTTTCACGCCTTGTTTCTAATTCCATTCCCGATTTTTACCAACATGTATCTTAGCTTCCCAAAATTACATTTTTCCTGCAAAACAACACTAATCATGTTGGCTAGTATAAATTCACATTTTAACTAAAAATCACATGAGAATGCACACATAACGATAGATAAACAAGTCAAAATGAAGCATTTGAGTATCACTTGGGTATGCAGTTCTGCCCAAGATCAAGTATATCAAGAAGACATCAATAAAATAATCACAAACATAACCAGGTATGACTTGAACACCCTGTTCATCAAGTCCATAAAAGTTGAAGGAGAATTCGTTAGTCCAAAAGACATAACTACAATCTCATAATGACCATACCAAATCCTGAAGGCCGTCTTCGGGATATCGCTCTCCCCAACTCTGAGCTGATGGTACCCGGATCTGAGATCTATCTTCGAAAAGCACTTGGAACCCTGAAGCTATACCAATAAATCATCAATCCTGGGTAGAGGATACCTGTTCTTGATGGTAACCTTATTCAATTGCCGATAATCAATACACATGCGACGGGAACCATCTTTCTTTCGAACAAAGAGAACTAGTGCACCCCATGGGGACTTTCTTGTTCTAATGAAACCCTTATCTAGTAGGTCTTCCAACTGTTCTTTCAACTCCTTTAGCTCGGTTGGATCCATTCTATAGGGAGGAATAGATATAGGCTGCGTGTCGGGAAAAAGGTCAATATCAAAATCAATCTATCGCTTGGGAGGGATTCCCGATAGATAATCAGGAAAGACCTCTGGATACTTACTTACTAATGGGATAGATTGCATAGTTAGCTAAACTACCCTCTGGATACTTTATTACTTATGAGACAGACTAGATCCTTCTATTGGGCCTTATCTAGGGCTACGCTAGGCGAGGATCTCTGAACTGTCACTCCTTTGCCCCTACAACTAGTGGTGATATTGCAGTATTCAAGGTTACAACCTCACTATCCTTTAAATGTTAGCCTGCTGCTTATTTCTCGACATTCAACAGTGATTCCAAGCCCTATCAGCCTGCTACCACCTGGAAGTGGTTTTATTTTCCCATCAAGTTTGATGCTCAGGCCTTACTTTTACTTCTATAAGCTAAAAATTGGGGTTCGTTCTCCATGCACCTCACTAGCAGGAACATTACCGGCTAAGTCTACCAACTTGTATCGTTCTGACCTACACTCGGGCCAATCTCACTCATATAATCTCTTTGTCCTTTGAATTAACAAACTAGGGTCATGGCTGTTATTCTTTTGGTGTTCACTCTCGTCGCTAGCACACTGCAGCAGAATCAGCCAATTTCGAACCTAGGTTGTACTACTGCTAGGGATTTATCGCTTATGGGCTCTCACACGTACTTAGATGCTACTGGCAATCTTATTTTCCCTCCTAATTTACTGCCATGAGGGTCTAGGTAACTTGTAAACACTAAGGGTCTTGACCATCTTCTAATCCTTCTCAAAATCAATAGTTCTAGCCCTCTTTTACTCTTTATTCTATGCAATATCAAATTGATACTTACGCTTTCTGTTGTACTGGGAGAACAAGCTAGGAGGAAATAAATGACCATATCATTCTATGACAGGGCTAAGGCATGAAATTGAACAAACTCTAAAGTCTGGAGGTGAATATCTCACACAATCCGCATTTTCTAGGTAACCCAACATTAGTTGTAGCTCCCATCTAATTCTAATGGTCTACTAGGTAAGCCAACTCATACATATACCGTGTTACTAACCTCTTACTCTGATGTAAGGAGAACTACGGATGGTGCTGACACCTTATGAGGTTCCTAGTGCCTCGGGAAGATGCTAGGGGAATTAATAGACGTCTGCTTTTGCCCTTAGGCAAACTGTCCATCCCCCAATTGTGGCACTTCACTGATACCCTCTCCTGCTGCTACTGTTGACTTGCGGCTGACTTAAGTCTGTCCCATATCAAATATTATTTCGAACAGACATAACAATGAAAGCATAGGATTCATCCCTATACAAATTGACTCTATAGCGCGATCTGAGAAGAAGAAGGGGTAACCGTACTATCATTCCTAATAGCCTCTTGCTTATAAAATGTGGTGCAAAACACATTTATAAACAAGAATATACTAGAAACGACTTACAGACTCCCTGCGATACGACTTGCTTTGATAGCAAGTTTGTCATGCCTCACCTTGGGATGCACGACTGGCCCCTAGTGCCACATTGGGATCTAGACTAATCTGACTAGACTTGTGCACTTCAAGTGCACACCTACAACTCAAATCAATAAAACGATGAGCTATATCTCGGCTATAAATACAGCCTCCAGTTGAGAACGCCACGTGTAAAAGAAGGCAGCTAACCATAAACACCGTAATAACAGGGATCCTATGTGGGCCAACAAGAACACCATTATGTCTAGTTATAACATAAGTGAAAAAAGGTAGCTATACTAGGCCCCACATGGCCAACACGTAAAACAAGAAATACATGGGCCCCGCACGGCCAACAATAATCCACTAACTAATGATTGTAGTTTGCAAGCCTCTAAGAATGAGAATATTGGTTAGGACAAGGGCCTGACCTACCCCAAATTTTATAAAAATAAAAGACGGATAACTACTACAACCTGGCAACTCCAGATGAAAGGAGCTGGCCAATCTGCTAACTCAAAATAGCTACTAAGGCAGGTCCTGAATCCTATCTGTCTAAACCTGCAGGAAAGTATGCAGTGCCCTATAGTTGGGCATCAGTACAGTACGTACTGAATATGTAAGGAAAAAACAAAAACTAATTAAAACTGATAAAGGACTGAAGGTAAACAATAGTATGGGCTAGAAGTTAACATGTAAGCTTTCTTATCCAGAACCTGCATCTAATAAAACATTACACCTATATGAGCTAAAACTGTACAACTATTTATTCATAAACTATAGTTTGCAGACAAACATATAAACAAGAACCTAACCGGACCCTCATAAGCCTGGAAGGTAAAAAAAACTCAGAAATAACCTACCTGGGCCCCCATAAGCCCTGACAAGTACAAAAACTGTAAATTTCTTCTATCGGCCACTAAAGGTTCATACGCATACTGTAACTTAGGAATACTCATTCTCTAAAGTTTTTTCCAAGCCTGGTAGGCTTCTTGTAACCGTATGTATGTCTGAGTAGTCCGGGCTTCTTTAACTGGACCCCAAGTCTTGGCTCGACTGTGGGTCATCGTGTGACTATTATGACTAGATCCCGAGACTTGTCTCGACTATGGATGATACCGTAGCTATTGTAACTAGGCCCCGAGCCTTGGCTCGACTATCTTCCATAATGTAATTTCTATAGTAGGACCCCGAACCTTGGCTCGACTATAGGTTATAATGTATCGACTGTAACTGGATCCCGAGCCTTAGCTCGATTATAGATCATAATGTATTTGCTGTAACTGGATCCCAAGCCTTGCATCGACTATGGATCATACTATATTTGTTGTAACTAAATCCCAAGCCTTGGCTCGACTATGGACCATAATGTATCTTCTTTAATTGAATACGACTCTCACCGCCTCAATCTAGTCCTTTAAAAGATCATACCAGCATTGCCCTATAGGCAACAAAACATCTCTTAACCCATAATCATCGTGTGCAAAAACCAAGCTAACTAGGGTTAACTTTGGCTAGGTTTACTATGTCATCGTTGTCGTCTCTATTCTATTGTTAAAAACTTACCATAATAGGTCTACCCTGGAATACTTTTCTTCTACATGAAACAACTGTGGGGCTGCTACTAATTGGATATGCTCCTGAGCAGTTAGTCCTAACCTCCATAGGAAGCTTACTATAAATCTTAGCCTGGAGGTAATACTATAATACTGGGGTTCTAGTCCCTTAGCCACTAACTGAGTATGTTCATATTTTATATGCCTTCTCTGGGCAATTCCTAACCTCGTGGGTGTGTGTATCTGGACTTAGCCATTTCTGGAAATCTACACCTGAGTATCTGGGAAGAGTAGGCTAGGGCGTTAGCCCCATATCTAGCTACTAACAAGGCTTCCTCCTTAGGGTATCTACTACTCTATCAAACTGGTAAAAACTAGGGTGGTGCTCTGAGTGATCTGTGTTATACACATCGGGTCGACTGAAACTAATGGTCACTGGCAGTAGCCGTTACATGGAAGACTGACCCCCAACTTACTAGGCAACTCTAATGTCGATGGCTCTAGGGTAAGACCATACTAATATAATTCTGGCCCTGGAGGTGTCAAGGTACGCCAACAGCCTCTAGACAAGCTTTACTGACAATATAGGTGCCAAATTGATAGCTATAATTCCTGGTTGCGCCTGAGCTATTCAACTTACTAGCTCAGGCCAAACTATCATCCACAAACTTTTGAAGCCTAGGCACGACAACAAAACATCAATTCTACTAATATAGTGAACAAAAGGATAGAGGAGTTTCTAGGATTCTTCTAGTATGAATTACACTTAACATCTTCTTTCCAGACAAGGGATACTACCACATACTCTTATAATGCTTTCTAGAAACTAGGCACAACAAATGTAATCATAATCTATTGATAGTAGCTAATCTCGACATACATGATCCTTATATACTAGCAGCAGCTATATAGGTCGTGTTATTATACGACGAGAATAACTTGCCGAAGGAATAAGCCTTAACATACCTCGAATGCCGACTTTTTTTCGTTAAATAGTTCTTCACCTGAAACCAGTAATTCCACTTAGTTGCTGCCTTTACACTGAGAGAATACAACTATTTTAAACTATAAGAACGGTAAATAACAATATCATTTCAATAGGGTTAACTATAACTTCAACTCCATTTGATTCGATCGATAACTTATAATTTCTCAAGAGTTTGGAAGGGAGAAATGTTTACCTATTCCCTATGACCATTTAGAATCCAATTTGATGCAATTCCGAAAATCTTTACTCAGCAGGTTTTCGGTGTGCTGAGCGATTTTTTGAGAAATAACTATGTAGAAATGCTTCCCGTAGGCCTAGAACTCGTTACCAAAAGTTAATTTGCATTTGGATGGCGTTTGGTAGCATAATTTGGCAAAAATTTATTGAAACTTGCGTGCTCCCTCTGTTTCTAATCATGGGTCTCATTTTATAAATGAAAGTTATAAATGAAAGAAATAAATAAAGGTCTTATATATATGTATGGTCGCTGGCAGGGGGTGGCGTCTCACACTTCCCAACACCCAGGGGCTCCTTGCCACGCCGCGCCCCTCAATGTGTTGGCCTGCCTGATGCACTGCACTACCTAGCGGGCAGGCAGGCTAGCGCATTGCGCTGGCTCCTCACAGCCTGGCCTCGCTTGACCCTACTTTCTAGGCTCTTCCCACATGCGTGAAGATCTCATCACTCGTCACAATTCCACGTGCACGCGCACTAACCGCTAACATCTTATGGGGTGTAACACAAAATAAGTGTGGCATGAATTTTGCACCTTTTATAATTAGTTAGTTAGCCATTTGGTTAAAAAACTAATTTCGTAAAGTTCTTAACTTTTTGCTTGATAGGTAACATGGAACCAAAAGGAAAGGAGGTGATTGTAGCTGAGAAGAGCCAAAATAGGCCCCATAAGAAGTTTTGAAGCGAAAGCAGTAGAGCCTCATGGGCTTAATTGGTTTAACACTAAAAAAGAATCCAAGTATGCACCTAAGAACTAGATAGAGGAGGGCCGCTTGTCAGTTGAGTTCTCGGCTATTCGAGACAAGATACGTGAGTTTGGAGCTGGCTATATCTTTAATGAGCCGGAGAGGTGCAACCTCACTTTGGTGAGGGAATTCTACACAAATTAAGACACCTCATTCAGAGAGAGTACAAAGGTCAAGATCATAGAACAGGTGGTGTTATTCACAGCTAAAAGGTTTAATGCCTTCTTAGAGACACCTGCAGTAGACCCTTCAGAGTATTTCATATTATTGGAGAAGTCTCCATACAGAAACATCCGCCACACTTTGTGCGGTGAGAACTCATTCACCCAATGGGCAAGGAATCATAATGGCACCCATTCCGCACTTGTGTTTTCCTATTTGAATAGGGAGGCAAAGGTTTGGGTGAAGTTGGTATGTGATGTCTTTCTCCCTAGGACACATTTGACAGAGGTTACTCGTGCGCAGATTGTCTTGGTGTACATGTTGATGAAGGGGATATTGGTTAGATCACGAGAAAAATTTAGATGGAAATATTATCATGGCAGTCTCTTGACCAGGTACTTGACGGAGGAAGCTATCGAGGAGGAGGATATAGACCTTGTTTTACTTTTGGCAGGACATTTGGTTGGACAGATCACAGATGTCACAAAGGTGAAGGAGACTGCCCCTTCCGCAAGCCCCTCTCTTACTATAGCTAATCGGCAAGCCCGAGACGAGAGTTGGTAGGGTCATATGTTTGGGATGATGGAATTGCCGCTGAATATAGGAGGTCAACCAACCACTGCAGAAGAGATGACAGCTTTAGAGGCACCCGCTCACAGATAGTGCTATGCTGGTGTGCCGAGTGGGTTCAGCTTTTGCGGAACCGCTTAATGATGATGAGGCTACAATCCTTACTGATGGTGTTGATGATTTAGACATGGAGTAGGAGGAGGATGCCACTATAGGTGCCATAAAGGATGATGCTTAGTGACCATGAAGTTTCTTATCTCTCCGTTTATGATGTGATTGTGTGTGCACTGAGGATAGTGCACCTTTTTAAGTATGGGGTGGAGGAAAGTTAGATTTCTATTATTCTTTAATTTCTATATTTGTAGGTCATAGCATTAATATGTTATTCCTCATAGAGTAGCTTGATGATTCGAAGTCATGGGTTGTAATATCTAGTATGGTGATGTTGACATGGATGCCTGGGATGTTTGACGTGTTGTTCATCTTGACTATGTTATGTTTTGTTGCTTTATTTTGGAGTAAATTTCTTATTTTTGTTTTGTTTTGTTTGAGTCATTGTAGTCACAGAGTAATGACGTTTCCCTATGATATATGGATGTCAACCGTCTTAAGGGAAGTTTCGTTGCATTCTTTTTATTTTTTAGAATTGAGTCGTAGGTCATCCACTTGTATGCTTGCTGATATTCTGGTTAGCTGCTATTATAGATTAAATAGAGTGTTCATCTTGATTGCATGAGTTAGAATCCATGATAGATGCACATATCTCTTTAATTTGACTCAGCATATCTGTAGGGCATAATTATGAATTTGACTTGTCATTCAATATGATTGTGTGAATATGTAGCTATAGAAATTGATTAGATTCTTGTTACCATAAGGGATGAGCTGAATTGTTTTGTTTGTATATATCGTAGCATCTACAACTTTCTTCAGTGTATGTAGGATAACTAGTTGATAGGGAGTTGAGAGATGATCAAGGTACTTCTTTGAATGAGCTAATTTTTTCCTCTAATGGTTTTTCCTTTCTAATCATTCTTCCTAGTTATCGCCTTTGAGACTAAAAGCCTTATTTTTTATTAACCTCAATAGTAGCTTAATCTCTCTTATTGTGAGACCTTAGACTTATCGATCCAAAGTAGTCTTAGGAACTTTGATACTTGAAAATAAAGGTCCATAGAATTATAATGTTAAAGGAAAATGAAAAGTTGTGGTAAGGAAAGAAAAGTGAGAAGAAGGGATGCCCATAAAAAAATTATGTTTTCTACTTTCTGCTAGGGAATTAAAAAAGAGAGCTCTAATTGAAAAATCTTTAGTTATTCTATAATTAGAAAACTAGCAGTCAAATACTAAAAAATGGGGCATGAAAAGAAAATACAAGGGTGAGTCGAGGAAAGGTGAACAAGCAAGGAAAGAGGTGGTGGACAAGTAAAGTGAAATATGTCTTAAATGTGCTTTGAATAGTAGTCATTATAATAGAAAATATCAATCCTACTTGTCCCCTAGCCTACATTAGAATCAAGAAAAGTTCTTGTGATCTTAATCTCTTGAAGCAATTAGGTAGTCTTAACGTACATGAAGGGAAATCCTATGGTATGTTGCATATGTGCATTACATCATTTGTGAGTGCGAGTGTGACTTTCTTATTGTGTTTCGTGTTGTATGTAGATGATGTTAAGAGAGGAACATCACTAAAAGTGAGGGGCACAAGAGGTCTAATTCGGTGTACTATTTGTTGCATGTGTCACATTTAATCATGTTGGACCTTTGTGTTGAAATGATGAGTCATTTATACAGGTTGTGTGTTCTTGCTTGTGAAATCTTTCTATGTGCTTTGCTGAAAATTGTTTTATGATGATAAACCACTTTATGTATGATCTATGCTAGTTTGTTGAGTATGGGTTAATAAAGGTGCCAAGTGTGATGGTGAAACATGATTTTAGGTATGTTTTAAGGATTGTTCGTGGACGAACAATGGTTTTAGAGTAGGGTAATGATGTTCGACATATTTTCATACCATTTTCCATGTTTTTCCCATACTTGGTCATGTTTTGAGTTAATAATCCTAAATTTATGCTTAAATTCATATATGTGTGTGTTATGCGCTAACAAAAATTTTTAGTTGATTTGAGCAGGAAACTAAGAAAAATTGGCTCAAAATAATGCAAGAAATGAAGATTTGAGAATCTGACGGATTTGGTACTATGGCTGGCACCCCACACCAAGTTCCAAACTTCAGAGGAAAAATCTCAATCTGGTGCAATGCCTTGCCAGCCCTCAAACTTCAGAGAATTGCACTTCAGAAATTTGGCTAGATGAACAGGGTGGGTCGATAGACCGTATCTGTAGCTAAAATTGCTAGAAATTTGACTAAGTCTATGGCGCGATAGGAAGGGAGATGCACCAAAGCCATTCCGTGATGAAAAATGCTGATTTTAAAGGCAAGTCTTGATGGAAAAAAGGTCATTTGAAGGCTCGTCTATAAATATAAGCCTTAGGTCATTTGTTACATAGTTTCAGACTTCTTTGAAGAAGTCTTTACTCATCTTTATTTCATATTTCATTAATGAAAGCTTGTAAGCTATTTAGAAGGAAGATAAGGTTTTACAACTAGGTTTTCTCTTCATCACTTTATATTTTTGCATGATGATGACTAAGTAATTGTTTTTTCGCTTTTCTATGAGTGGCTAAACTAATACTCTAGGGTTGTGGCAATGGTGAATGGTTGATTCTTATTTTATGGTTGTTTATATTTATTTGTATTAATTTATTATTTATGAGATTGATCACCTTGTAAGTAATCCGTTGGCTTTCGATTTAACTTCGAAAAGGGGATCGAAAGGATTAAAAATAAATATAGAACGAAAATTCAAAAATCCTTGATCCCATTGGTGATAGGATAGAAGTTGTGGAGGATAGGGATATACCCTTCTACCCCATTTAGTTGAAATAAAACTAGGAATAATCGTCTTTTCATTGTTCTCCGGCAACCATAGGGATATAGGTGTTAGGGTTCATGAGATAGTTCTTGGATGCTAGGGATAGTGGCAAGAAATAGGATATTGTAATGCCCTAGAAGTGCCTAAGACTAGACTTGGGAGTTGAAATGAAAATTGGCAGAAAGATTTGATAATCTACTCAGAATTACTCATTTAACGGATCGCTGGTGGGACCAATGACACATGGAAGGTTCTCGTGGTGAGAAGCTGCAGAATCAGCTAGGAATTAACGGGCCTCAGGATTATCTGTAGGATGTTGCAACGAGTCTTTGAATGGATTTATTGTGAGGTGGGTCTTGATATGGGAGGAAGTACTGAGTCGTGGTACAACCTGTTGTTTGAATAAAGGAGTCGTTGTCAGCATCCGTTGAGAGGAATCCCAGGATATGGCAGTGGTGATGACAACTGGAAGCAACGAGTCATTGGAGCTTGTAACAGCTTGTCCTATATGTTCGTGGTATGGGATCTGAGACTTGAATCAGGATTGAGATGACAAGGGGTTGTAAAGGACCGTGGGTGCTAGCAACAATCCGTTGTGTCAACCGATGCCACTGGTAGAGCAGTTTTCCAGGAAATTCATTAAGGGTATTTACATCATTTCTAAGCCCTAGGGTCCCACACTACGTCATTTTAAGCTTGAAATAGTGTGTTTTAGGAAGAGTTAAGTCATTCTAAGCCTATCCTAATTCATGCATGCAAGCTTAGGGGTTGGAGAGGTGATCAAGTCTAGTTTTCTTCAAATTTCTTCCTCAATTCTCTTTGGGCAATCAAGGAAGTGGTAAAAATTAGATCTCTTCAGGTATGTAGGGTTATGAATGGGTGCAATTATCCACACCCGTGCCTAATTCCTCTCTGTTTCATGAAATCCTTATTGAATCTATTGGGTTTCTACCCAATGTGTGAATTTCTTAAGTTTCTATCATGGGTATGATCTAAGTATGTTTTGAAATGTTGAATTATGATCAATGGGAAGATATTAAAGTGATTTAAATTATAATTTATGTTTTTAAGCTTTTTAAATTATGATGCCCATCCATGAAATTTCATGAAAGTTGAGATCCAAGATATATGTGTTCAAGTATGATGAGATGTTTATGAAGAAAGTATGATTTCGAAATACCCATGTCTATGCTCATGTTTTCAATGTGAATCGAGTTGATTTCAAGCATGCTAAGTATTGGGAAAGCCCATATGATCAAGTATGTTATACGATTTCATGGATTTAGCTTACCACTTGATTTTGGAGTCTAGACTCCCACTATTTTCAGCTTGTGGTATGGTTTGAGCAAAGGCTCTTCATGTTATGATTTCAAATTATGCATGCATGTTATTATTTATCTTCGTCACTAGATGATGGTCAACTTCGTTGAATAACGATGGAGAGCATATGCATATTTTTGGGAGTAGTATCTAGCACTGAGTAGGCTAAGGGTCAGTCAACCCTGTGCCACAGAACTACGCGTCAACGTTATATATTTTGGTACCTCCCTTGGATCTTCCCCTGCCCCCAAGGGCCTTGAGCCTTATATCGATAACATGGTAGTGTCCTTAGCCCTGACAAAGCTTTTGACGGTTCAACCCACTTGAGTGTGATAGTCGAGACCACATAAGTTCTATCGTGGTAATATAAGTTACATGATGAGTCTCCCATTGTTCTTCATGATTTTAGTTATGCATGTACATCAATCATGATATTATGTTTAAAGCAAGTTTTACCCAATTTTCATTTTTAATTATGATTATCAGTTTTCAGTTTTAGGTCATTTGATTCAGTTATGATATTCAGTTATGTTCCGATCAAGATTTCAAAAAATAACATGCAAACCCTACTCTCAGAATCTTATCTTGATTATGTTTTACATTATGCATGTTTAATGATTTCACTTACTTAGTGGTTTTACTTACCTTGCATACTCGGTACATTCCACATACTAACAACATACTTTATTCTGTATCATTTTATGATACATGCTCCGATATCCAGACTCAGTCTCGCCACTAGGTAGACTTCCAGAGTTAGCACTTCTCACTATCTGTTGGTGAGTCGTCATCTTGCGAGGGCCCTTCTTATGAGTTGTATTTTGTCTTTTTAATTTTCAAACTATAATGAGTTAGTTGGGGTCTTGTCCCATCAACTCATTAGTATTAGAGGCTTATTCAGACATAGTTTTTATTCAGCTTTAGATTGATGTATGTATTAAGATGTTATGTTTTGTTTAGACTTTCTCTATGTTATTCATATGGATCTTCCATTTTAATGAGAGAGTTAGATGTTAAGTGCTTGCCATGGGTCGACTTGGAACCTCTCGGGGATATTTGACCCGTGTCTCGGTCTGGGCCTATGTTCGGGTCGTGAAACAATGGGTATCAAAGCATTAGGTTTTGAAGTGTCCTAAGGTGTTCGAAAGACACGTTAAATAGAGTCTTTTTTCATTGGTGTGAAGTGCACCACACTTATGACGAAGAGGCTATGAGACGTTTAGGAAATGTTTCCTTATTTCATGATCTATGACGTGCGATGAAGTGTCTCTTTATCCTTCTAACTCGTTCTATACACGTTTGAAGAATCATGCCTCCCCGTAGTGTTAATAGAAGGGGAAATGGAAATGGGAATGGCTATGAGAATGGCAATAGAGACGGGCTCCAGTAGGCCCCACTAGCCCACGAGGAGTATATACTTGAGCCAATTGCCCACGAGGAGTTCATGGCAGCCATTCTGATGTTAACCAAGGCCTTGACCGCCCAGGTTAATCAGCAGGTAGTAGCACATATCACCTAGAATGGGAATGTGACGAAGATGAGATTCATGGGTTTTCGGAGGATGAACCCTCAGAAGTTCCTTGGATCGAAGGTGGACAAGGATCCACATGAGTTCATCAAGGAAATTCGGAAGATCACACAGATTATGCGGGTGATTGGAGAGGAATGTGCCGATTTAGCCTCGTACTAGTTTAAGGGGGTCGTGCACATTTGTTAAAGAAATGGAAGGATAGTAGGGTAGTTGGAGCAGACCCTATCAGTTTGGATGTGTTTCATGCAGCATTTCTGAAGAGATTCTTCCCTTCTGAGATGAAGGAGGTTAAAGCAGCTGAATTTCTGAATCTAAGGAAAGGGAAGATGACAGTTCAGGAGTACGCCTTGGAGTTCACTTTTTGATCTAAGTATGCACCTGAGCGAGTGGCTAATCATAGAGCTTGGATGAGCAGGTTTGTACATTGAGTGGCAGACTACCTAGATAAGGATTCTAGGATCACCATGCTTCATCAGAATATTGGTTTTCCCCGGATAGTCTTGCACGCACAGCAGATGAAGGCGGTGCATCTGAGAGAGTGAGAGAGGCCAAGAGGGCCAGGAAGGATAGTGTGCGTTCACTCAGCAGAGATCCGGTGTTGGTCACCTCCCTCAGTTATAGCAAAGTTCGTTAGCCCTAGCACCATCATCAGCTAGTGTTCCTTCTCGATCCAGACATGATCAGAGGGGACAAGATTTGGGCAAAAGAGGCAAGAGTAGCAGACCCGCTGAGACTAGCCCTCCTGAGTGTAGCAGATATGGCCGAACATACACAGGTCAGTGTTTGGCTGGTTCAGGTGCTTGCTTCGGATGTGGGAAGCCCAAACACATGCTTAGGGATTGCCCAGCAGCCAGGAAGGGTCATGATAGGGGCCAAGGCCCAGCTTCTAGTTCAGTAGCTCCACTAGCACGCTAAGCTCAGTAGGGGGCATCTACTTGAATGGGTGGCGGAAAGTGACAAAATAGATTCTATGCCCTAGCATCCCGTTAGGAGCAGGAGATCTCCTTAGATGTAGTCATTGGTATGTTATAAGTATTCCACCTTGATGTATATTCATTTGTTAGATCCAGGGGATACTTTATATTTTGTGACATCCTATGTTGCTAGTAGTATCGGAGAAGTCCCAAAATCTTATCATAACCCTTTTCGGTAACTACTCCAATTGGTGATTTAGTTATAGCTAGACGAGTGTATAGAAATTTCCCCGTCACAGTCCTTGAGAAGGTCACCTCAACAGATTTAGTAGAGTTAGCCATGACTGATTTTGATGTTTTCCTCGGAATGGATTGGTTATTTGCATGCTATAGTTCAGTCAATTATAGAACCCATGTAGTAGAGTTCAGATTTTCGAGTGAGCCAGTCCTAGAGTGGAAGGGTAGTTCAGTTGTGCCTTTAGGTTGTTTCATTTCCTACATAAGTCTAGAAAGATGATTTCCAAGGGTTGTGTGTACCATCTAGTCAGGGTTATGGATGCTACGTTTGAGGCCCCGACTATCCATTCAGTTCCCATAGTATGTGAGTATCCAAAAGTGTTCCCTGCTGATCTACCGGGAATCCCTCCCGAGTGGGAGATTGATTTTGGTATTGACCTTCTTCCCGATATGCAACCTATATCTATTCCTCCTTACATAATTACTCTAGCTGAGCTAAAGGATTTAAAGGAGCAGTTGAAAGACCTTTTAGAGATTGGTTTCATCAGACCAAGCAAATCCCCATGAGATGCACCAGTTCTCTTTGATGATTTATTTTACCAACTTCAGGGTGCTAAGTGTTTTTCAAAGATAGATCTCAAATCCTGATACCATTAGCTCAGGGTTCATGAAAGTGACATCCCGAAAACAGCCATCAGGACTCGGTTTGGTCATTATGAGTTTGTAGTTATGTCTTTTGGACTAAGAATGCTCCTGCAGTTTTTATAGATCTGATGAATACGGTATTCAATCCATGATATGTTTGTGATTGTATTCATATATGATATCCTTATATACTCTCGGAGTGAGGAGGAGCACGCCGCTCATTTGAAGGTGGTGCTACAGACATTAAAGGATCGTCAGCTATATGCTAAATTCAGTAAATGTGAGGTTTGGTTGAATTCGGTGGCATTTTTAGGTCATGTGGTGTCGAGTAAGGGTATTCAAATGGACTCTCAAAAGATAGAAGCGGTGAAGAATCGGCCCAGACTGGTGAATCCTTCGGATATCAGGAGTTTCTTGGGTTTAGCTCAGTATTATCAAAGATTTATTGAGGCGTTTTCATCCATTGAAGCCCCATTGACTATGTTGACCCAGATGAAAGTGAAGTTTCAAAGGTCAGACGCTTGTGAAAAGATCTTCCAAGAGTTGAATACTCGACTCACTTTAGCACTGGTGTTGACCCTACCTGAGGGTACCAATAACTTTGTGGTATATCGTAATGCTTCGAAGATCGGCCTTGGTTGTGTGTTGATGCAGCATGGTAATGTTATAACATATGCTTCCAGGCAACTGAAAGTTCACGAAAAGAATTACCCACTCATGATCTTGAATTGGTAGCGGTAGTGTTTGCCTTGATGATTTGGAGACACTAATTGTATGGGGTCCATATAGATGTGTTTACAGACCACAAAAGCTTGCAATACATGTTCATGCAAAAGGATCTGAATCTACATCAAAGAAGGTAGTTGGAGCTACTCAGGGATTATGATATGAGTGTCCTTTACCATATGGACAAGGCAAATATAGTGGCGGACGCTCTTTGTAGGCTTTATATTGAGAGTGTGTCCCATGTTGACGATGGGAGAAAGGAGCTTGTTAAGGATGTGCATAGTCTTGCACGGTTGGGAGTTCATTTGGTTAACTCGACCCATGGTGGTGTCATTGTTCAGAACGGATCAGAATCATCCTTGGCGACTAATGTAAAATCTAGACAAGACGAGGATCCTATCTTGGTAAAGTTGAAGGAAGCCATTAAGAATCAAAATGTACAGGTCTTCTCCAAAGGGAGAGATGGTGTGCTTCGATATTAGGATCATTTGTGTGTTTCAGATATTGATAATTTGAGAGACCGGATGTTGCAAGAGGCTCATGGTTCAAGATATTCTATACATCCAGGTTCCACCAAGGTACCGTGACCTATGGGAAGTCTATTGGTGGAATGGAATGAAGAAGGACATAGCTAGGGTTGTGGCTAAGGGTCAAAATTGTCAACATGTGAAAGTGGAGCATCAAAGACTGGGAGGTGTGCTTCAAGACATCAGTGTTCCTACTTTAAAGTGGGAGGAGATTAACACAGACTTCATCACAGGGTTGCCTCGTACTCTTCAACAGTATGACTCCGTTTGGGTGGTTATCGACAGGTTGATCAAAACAGCTCATTTCCTACCGATTAAGACTACCGATTCAATAGAAGATTATGCGATGTTGTACATTTAGGATATAGTTTTGTTACATGGAGTTCCCTTGTCCATCTTATCATATCGAGGTACTATATTTACCTCCCAGGTTTGGAAGTCATTTCAAAAGGGACTTGGTACTTAGGTCAAGCTTAGCATAACATTTCACCCGCAAACAGATGGCCTGGCAGAGTGGACTATTCAGACTCTCAAGGACATGCTGAGAGCATGTTTGATTAACTTCAAGGGTAGTTCGGATGACCATTTGCCTCTCATTGAGTTTACATATAAAAACAACCACCATTCCAGCAATCTGATAGCTTTGTTTGAGGCTCTCTATGAGCGGAGATGTAGATCGCCTATTGGTTGGTTTGAAGTCAGTGAAGCTGCAATGATAGGACTAGATTTAGTCCATGAGGCCATGAAGAAGGTTCATCTTATAAGGGACAAGTTGAAAATAGCTCAAAGTATCCAAAAATCCTATGTGGATGTGAGGAGGAGGGATCTTGAGTTTGAAGTTGATGATTGGGTGGTTTTGAAGGTATCCCCCATGGAAGGAGTGATGAGATTTGGGAGGAAAGGGAAACTCATCCCCTGTTATGTTGGCCCATACAGGATTGTGAAATGGTTGGCAAGATAACATATGAGTTTGAGTTGCCCTCAGAATTAGCTTTAGTCTTTCCAATTTTCCATGTATATCTCTTAAAGAAGTGCTTGGGTGACCTGGCTCTAGTTGTTCCGGTGGATAGCGTAGGTCCGAAGGACAACCTTAGTTATGAGGAGGTTCTAGTTTAAAAACTGGATCGTCGGGTTCATAATCTAAGAAATAAAGAAGTAGCTCCAGTCAAGGTTTTATGGAGGAATCAACACGTTTAGGGAGGTAAGTGGGAAGCCGAGGCAGATATGATGGTTAAATACCCGCATCTATTCACTTCCGGCTTAGTGTCAGCTTGAGGTATTAGTTTTTTGCATAATACTCTATTAATTTTCATGTTCAGCTTATGTAACCCCATTTCTTTCATGTAAATGTATTCATGTGTGGTTCAGGAATTAAATTCAGTCACGTAGTTCAATTCGAAGTCAGTCACTCCATAAGTTTTCAGCATGGATGCTCAGTGTTTGTATATGATGATTGCATTTTTCTATTTTCAGTATGTTTTCCCACATTCGAGGATGAATATTCCCAAGGCGGAGATATTGTAATGCCTTGGAAGTGCCTAAGACTATACTCGGGAGTTGAAATGAAAACTAGCAGAAAGATCCAAAAATCTACTCAAAACTACTCGTTGAACGGATCGTTGGTGGGAGCAACGACCCGTGGAAGCTTCTCGTGGTGACAAGTTGTAGAATCGGATGGGAAGTAACGAGCCATAGGATGACCGTAGGATATTACAACGAGTCGTTGAATGGAGTCGTTGTGAGGTGGGTCTTGATAAGGGAGGAAGTAACGAGTCATGGTATGACCCGTTGTGGGAAACAACGAGCCGTTGTCAACATACGTTGAGAGGAATCTCAGGTTAGTGGAGTGGTGATGAAAACTGGAAACAATGAGTCTTTGGAGCTTGTAATGACTTGTCCTGCCTGGTCGTGGTAGGGGATTTGATACCCGAATCGGGAATGAGATGACGAGGGTCGTAATGGACCGTGGGATCTAGAAATGGTCCGTTGTGTCGACCGTTGCCACTGGCAGAACAATTTTTCCAGGAAATTCATTAAGGGTATTTTGATCATTCCTAAGCCCTAGGGTCCTAAACTACATCGTTTTAAGCTAAAAAAGAGTGTGTTTTAAGAAGGGTTAAGTCATTCTAAACCTATCCTAATTCATGCATGCAAGCTTAGGGGTTGGAGAGGTGATCATGTCTAGTTTTCTTCAAATTTCTTCCTCAATTCTCATTGGGCAATCAAGGAAGTGGTAAAAATTAGATCTCTTCAGGTATGTAGGGTTATGAATTAGTATAATTATCCACACCCATGCCCAATTCCTCTCCATTTCATGAAATCCTTATTGATGAATCTATGGGGTTTCTGCCCAATGTGTGAATTTCCTAAGTTTCTATAATGGGTATGATCTAAGTATGTTTTGAAATGTTGAAATATGATCAATGGGTAGATTTTAAAGTGTTTTAAATTATAATTTATGTTTCCAAGTTTTCTAAATTATGATGCCCATCGATGAAAGTTCATGAAAGTTGAGATCCATGAGATATGTGGTCAAGTATGACGAGATGTTTATGAAGGAAGTATGATATCGAAATACCCATGTCTATGATCATGTTTTAAAGTGAATCAATTTGATTTCAAGCATGTTAAGTATTGGTCAAGACCATATAATTAAGTATGTTTTACGATTTTCTATGTTTAGCTTACCATATGGTTTTGGAGTCTAGACTCCACTATTTTCAGCTTGTGGTATGGTTTGAGCCAAGGCTCCCCATGTTATAATTTCAGATTATGCATGTATGTTATTATTAAGCTTATTCACTAGATGATGGTCAGGTTCGTTGAAAAAACAATGGAAATCATATGCATATTTTTGGGAGTAGTGTCTAGCATCGAGTAGGCTAAGCGTCAGTCAACCCTGTGCCTCAGAACTACACGCCAACATAGGATTACTTATATATTTTGGGACATCCCTTGGAGATTTCCCCTTCCCCTAAGGGGCCTTGCACTTGATATCGATATCATGGTAGCGTCCTTAGCCCTATCAAAGACTTGGATAGCTCTGCCCACTTGAGTGTGATAGTCGGGACCACGTAAACTCTATCATGGTAATGTCGGTTACATGATGAGTCTCCCATTATTCTTCATGATATTAGTTATGCATGCAAATCAATCATGATATTATGTTTTTAGCAAGTTTGACCCAATGTTCAGTTTTAATTATGATTATCATTTTTCATCTTTAGGTCATTCAATTCAGTTATGATATTTAGTTATATTCAGATCATGATTTTAAAAAATAGCATGCAAGCCCTACACTCAGAATCTTATCTTGATTATGTTTTATGTTATGCATGTTTAATGATTTTACTTACTTAGTGGTTTTACTTGCATTGCATACTCGGTACACTCCACATACTGACTGCATACTCTATGTTGTATCATTTTATGATATAGGTTTCGATATCCAGAATCAGTCCCGCCGCTAGTCAGACTTCCAGAGTTAACACTTCTCAGTATTTTGTATTTCTTCTTTTCAGTTTTTAGACTATAATGAGTTAGTTGGGGTCTTGTCTTGTAAACTCGTCAGTATTAGAGGCTTATTAGTACATAGTTTGTATGAAGCTTTAGATTGATGTATGTATTCAGATGTTATGTTTTGTTCAGACTTCCGCTATGTTATTCATGTTGATCTTCCATTTTAATGAATGAGTTAGATGTTATATTCATGCCATGGGTCGACTTGGCGCCTCTCGGGGTTCTTTGTCCCGTGTCTCAATCTGAGCCTTTGTTTGGATCATGACAGATAGTCTTGCAACTAACAATCGTAGGAAGAATACTGCTAGTTTAATTACGTCTGGAAAACTCAACTTGAAACCAACTAAGTGCCATTGGCCTAGTATGTACTCATTATCGAAATTCAATCAAGCTTGAATTTGTTTTAGTTAATTTTATATTTGACGTTTTAGTAGTTTAATTTTCCAAATCAAACTTCACTAAACTTGATTCATAGATTAGTAAAATCAAAGAACAACCTTATAAGGATTAAATTAACAAATCCCTATACATATGATATATGGACTTAACAATCCTATATTACTTGATGACCACGTGCGCTTGGGCGACATCACTGCCTGTCCTAGCCCACTTGGCCTCTGTCTCCTTTTCCATCATCTGATTCGCCTCAATCTGCTGGGCGTATATCACTAATCGAGAGAAATCAAGATTATTGTTCAACATTGCGGTCCTACACTCCTTTGACTAGCGAATCTGACACCCCATACACAAATCAGTTTATACGAGCTCTCTAATCTACAAGCATCTCTGGTGCATACTTGGACAGCCGGGTGAACTCCAAGGTGTACTCTTGAACAGTCATATCATTTTTCCTCAAGTTGACAAACTCTGCCGCCTTTGCCTCCGGAAACTCCCTAGGGAAGAATCTGTCTAAGAAGGCTATCATGAACTACTCCCGGCTCATGGGAACTTCGCACACTGCTCTACCGTCCCTCCACTAATGGTACAAATATAAGCAACCCCCTTCAACTTATAGGAGGATTAAGTCTGAGTTCCCTTCCCCCATCACCCTTATAATCTAGGTGATCTTTTATATCTCTTGCAGAAACTCATGTGGGTCCTTATCGACTCTTGACCTAAGGAACTCAGGGGGATTTATCTTAAGGAAATCCCGAACTCAGGCCGCCGCTGCATTCCCATTTTGACGAACATGGGCCACCACCTACTGATTGACCTGAGCAATGAAAGCCTGCGCCAATATCTGAAATGCCACTCTAAAGTAAGCATGAGAGACCCACTCGAGTAAAGGACCTGCCGGTGCTGGCGTGGCATATTAGTGCCCATTTCTACTGCCATCCACATGGCCATTTCCATTCCCATTCCTTCTTCCATTTATATGGAGTGGAGGAATGATTCTACCAACGCGTATAGCATGAGTTAGAAGGACAGAGAAATACTTCATCACATGACATAGATCATGAAAGAAGGAAAATTTCCTAAAACATCTTGTAGCCTCTCCCCCATAAGTGTGGCGTGCTTCACATCCATGGAAAAGAATATACTCAACGCTGCTTTTAGACACCCTAGGATACTATAAACCTTTTCAATGATACTATATTTTTCAACACCTGAGCTAAGATCCCGGACTGAGAAACCAAACCTAGAACCAAAAATGGCTCCAAGTCGACCCATGACATGAGCATAGCGGCTAAAGAGCATAAATTAACGAAAACTGATAAACTAAACATGAATAAGAAGAAATCTACACACATAATATTCTTAAATAGAGTCAACACTTATAAGTAAAGATTCTACATACTGTCTGAAAAGCCTCTAACATAACTGATGAGCTGATGGGACAACATCCCAAAAGTAGCTCAATAAAAGTTTGTAACTAAAATAGCCTAACAACAAACTAAACTGAATGTCCTCGAAAGATGAGGATTCGCCGACACTAGCTAAACAAGACTGATACGGAAGCAGGACTAATGGCATGTCTGAATATGACCTCTCGAACCTGTATCATTAAGCGATACATCATAGAGTATGAGGTCAGCACTTTGAAAGTACTTAGTATGTAAGGTAGGTAAAATGGACTAATAAAATACATATGAGTTCATAAGAGTAGGACATTTCAAAGCATGAAGTGATAACCATAAAATTAACATGAGGGCTCAAGGTTTTCAAAACCATTCATAAACTATTCATAATTGTATTCATAAGAGAAACCTTGTAAAACATAACTTAAGACAAAGTATCGTAATAATGATCATGCATCAAACATAAGGAACAATGGGAAGACTCGTCTTAACCGACGCCGTCATGATAGAGATTACATGATGCCCCAACTATCTCACTCAAGTGGCCAGAGCCATCTCGAGCTTGCCAGGCAAAGGATGTAAATTGCGTGATAGCACTAACAGGACCCACCTAGGGTCCATGAATACAAACCTACTAGGTGCTAGACATTTCTCCCAAAAACATGCACATAAGGGCTCATATACTTATCGTGAAATAATACATGAAGTTCATGGCTAGTTAAATCAGAACGTACTTGATCATACCTGAAAAACATGATTAGCCATGAAATAAGGGCCCGTGAGTCGGCCAAAATCATAAACTCATAAAACACAAAGAACATACATGCCTGAGAAAATCACCACTTGAAATTCATAAATTCATGTAGAGTACTTGTAGGAAATCATATCATAAATCATAAATCATAACTTAGGGCTTAGGAGAATCAAAATCATAATAAAATCATAAAGTTGACTTTTCATTAAACTTGCATAATTTGGCATAATATTCTAAAATTTGAAATAATGAGTTAATAATTAAAATATGTATAAAATCTTCCCCTAGATCTTAAAACATGAAGGGAATTGACACATAGATAAATCATAAAGAATTTCATATAATTAGGATAAAGCCCTATAAGATCATAAACTAGATCTAAAACTTAAATTCATGGAGTTGAGGAGAATTTTGAGCATGAGAGTGAAAGGAAGTCTCATGCATAGCCCTACATACCTGGGTAAACTGATTCTCAACATGTCGTTGAAAGCCCTAAATATTTGGAGGGTTTCAAGCTTGATCGTCAAAGGAAAACTTCTAATCTTGCATGCATGGGAATTTAATGGAATAGGATAGGTTAAACCCTTTAAAACCCTCCTATCAGAGCTTAAAATGATGTAGTTTAGGACTTAGGAGCTTATAAAATACGAAAATACCCTTAATGGTTCGACAAAAAATCTCGTACTGCTAGAAATGACTAGTCATTTGACAACTCATTAGGCAAATAATGAGTCGTTTGATTACTAGTTAGGCAAATGAAGGGTCGTTTGATGACTTGTTAGACAAATGATGAGTCGTATACTTAATCAATGAAGTACACTGGAATTCCCTACTGCTACTCAAATAATGATTCACTTAACGACTCGTTAGGTAAATGATGAGTCGTTTACTAAATATATGAAGTACACTGAAATTTCCCACTGCTGTTGAAATGATGGGTCACTTAACAACTTGTTTAGCAAATGAAGAATCATTTACTTAATCTTTCATGATGTTTGAAAAATATCATTTCCCCAAACCATGAGTCAGTTGACGAGTTATTAGGCAAATGACAAGTCATTTGATGACTCGTTAGGGGACGTTCTGATCTTTACAAATGATGGGTTATTTGCTGACTCGTTAGGTAAATGAAGAGTCACTTAACGACTTGTTAGGTAAAGAACCTGGTGCAATTTCTTATTTTTTCCATTTCAACTCTTGGGTATTACATGCTTTTTGTAGTATTATGCATTAGCAAGCCAGTAAGGGTTGGCAAATTCAATTGGACGCACTTGAAATTGGCATAGTTATTTCCTATTTAAATCTTTAGTTTGTCTGATGTTTTGGATGACGTTATAATAATAGGTTTCACTCTAACAAGAAAAAAATAATTTGGATGTGTAAGGTATTGATTATATCGATACAACCTAGTTTTTATCTCTTTGAATTTTATTAATGAAACATCTAACCTGTGTGTTAGTATTCAACTATTAAGTCAATCTCATTCTATTTCATAGTGAACTGTAAATCGCTGGAAGCATGTTGCCTAAACAAACCATATCCATTAAAGCATCCAAAAGAAGATCATTGAAATAAATTAGAATGTCATTTCATGCTAACTCAATGTATTAATATAAAATACAACTTGACAATTGACACGAAGAAGAGAGTTATTGCCTAAACCACATAACTTTATATAGTTTGGTACTTATTACAATAATCTAATAGCATCTATCACGTCCCAAGTGGTTGCGATTGACACCCACACTATCTCATCCAATAGGCGAACCAATGAATCCCGAGCTAATTACTCAATCTCGATAATAAGTATAACTAAATCCTAACAGAACTAAAAGAAGCAGAAACTTTATTAAAATGAAATGAAATTAATATCAAACGGTCCAAAACATTCTCAGAACCCGAAAGTCATTCTACGAATGGACATCTACCTAATCAAATCTGTAGACGAATAACTAAAAAATTCAAAACAAAGCAATGCTTAGAAAAAATACATCTTCACCAGTGGAACCGTGCGACATCTCCTAGTCCGCTCACCTTCAAATATCAGCTGCTACTCTAAAGATGAGGTCTAGATAAACTCCTTGGATTAAGGTCTACACTCAGACAAGAAGCATAGGAGTTGCATTAGTATGAAATAATGTACAGGTAGACATCATCAGCCAACCTTAAATAATAATGTGTATATAGTAAAATAACAACATCCAGTGATCCAAAACACAAGTTCATTACATAAAACTCATTTCAAGAATCAATCTATGTAGAGTGTTCGACTGGGCTGCTCATTGGATTAGGCCTTGCTATAATGGTCACTTGACCGCTACAGTGGTCTCGCCATGGCGGTAAAGGTTTCGCTGTAGAGGTACTTACTCGGTAGTAACTCGACTTAATTGAACACCTACAGTTCCCGTTTAGCTCTCTTTGAACATACAACTCATTACATCCATACAAGTTATTCATAGTCGTAAGTCCATCAACTGATGCACCATAAGAACATAGGATGAGCCACTCAATCATAATCGCTTTCCCAAATGCTCCCCTCGTCCAGGAGGCACACATATCAGGAGAAAATATTTTATCCATTTTCATTCTCATAACTCGGTCCATTACCAAAAATTCCATTTTCTTTACCTTTAGGAGGCATCATCTTACCATCCTCAACTTGAATATTTAAACATTCATCGATCATTTGCAAGAAAATGCGAAAGCACAAGTACAACATCTCGAACATCCAATTCCACATTACATAAGTAATGACATCATCTCAAATTCATTTAGAAATTGGATTAAACAGGGGAATTATTACAACAAATAATGTCCGAGGACCAATACAACGCATTATCGTTCCACACTACATGCCATTACATAAAGTCTATCCCCTTCGAAACCATAACCTACCTTGATTGGAGGATTAGAATGTCAATTACTCCACTGGAGCCTTGCCTTTCCTTAGTGCCTCGGAACGTTTGAAATAAACCACAACATTTATAGAGTAATATATTATTTACTATTCAAATAAAGGTCTAGGACATTCAAACCCAAAAAATTGTACCTGATAACACGCTCTCCCTCGCTACCCACTGAGGAATTCATTTTTTTCTATGCACATAATAATAATTCCTAAATCGATTCATGGAGTTCCCACTCCTCAACCCTTCATTAGGATTTTACAAGGGCTAATAGTCTTACGTTGTCGAACTGTGAGTCTTCATTACTCAACCCTTAGCATACGATTACAATCCCCTAATAGGCGCTCATTACTCCTTCTAGACTTAGGAACCACCAACCTCTAGTTCTTCATTTATCAGCCCTAGTTTTGACATTCTAGAGTTCCTCAACTATTAATTTCACCATTAGAAGTCTCCCCCTTTGATTCAAAGGGGTTAGGGAGTCAAAAGTAGAGAGAATAGACTAATGTTCTTTCCTTAGGGAAGGAGAATTATTCTGCTCTTGGAAAATCGCACATAACTTCTTTACTGTCAGTGCTTTGAGTAATGGGGTAAAGCCCCTGAAATCCCACTTAAAACCCACTGGTTGACTCCTGTTGCCCGTTGCAGCGATTACATTTTTACTGCAGTAGACCCGTTATAGTGCTCCGAA
>JACEIK010000175.1:469745-491452 GCA_018107945.1 Datura stramonium | reverse complement strand
TATAGTATGAAGAAGGATAAATTAGCTATTAAACTAAAGTAGAGGGGTATATTTGACCCTTTTCCTCAATAATATGGGTTATATAAGATCCAATATGAGAGTGCTACGTCAGTCAAAGTTTAGATGATGTTAGATCTGTTAATTTTAAGAGCAAATATGAGCCAAAAAAAAAGAAGATAAAAGCATTGATGGATCAATAGATTAACTAATTATGAACCAAATTGAATAGATTGAGGACATGTTTAACCTTTTTCGTTTATAAAATTATTACGAATTACAAATATAAATGGAATACTAGGTAATGTTTGTCGGGTGTCTATTTCACAGCATGTTGGGTTTATAATAAATTATTACGAATCGATACAAACATAAATAGAAGGAAAATTACATAAAATAATATTATTAGAGATTTAATTATAATATGTATTAATATTTTTCTTTATTAAATTATCATATTATATATTTAAATATAATATATGATTTTTTTTTAATAAACGCTCATTAAATTCTGATTTGTGGTTAAATTTTTTGTTTTTTAATTTTTTGTTTTTTTTAATTTTGTTATATATTTTTCTCTTTCTTAATAATCTAAATCTCTATAAACTTTTAAACAATTACGTTTATACCGACCGCATAATTTAAAAGGGAGTATGATTAAAAATTATCATATTATAAACTAAATATATATTACTTAAAATTTGAAAGCATATTCACCAAAAACATAATTCATATAATTATTGGTTGGCAAAATAATTTACATATAAATAGATGCAACCAATTTACATACACAATACACACACACACACACACACACACACATATATACATATATATATTCCTACAAATTGATCCATATTCTTTAGGTAAAATAAAATAAAAATTTGCAAATATATGCAAATTGACAAGCTAAATCTCTATCAACTTTTAAAATTTTTGTTATACCTATCAGATATTTTTTAAAGGGGAATACCATATTATATACAAATATTTTAGTGTATGCATTGTGTATAAAATATGATATATCTAATTAGTCTAAGTGTATTTTTTTGTCTGAAATTTGTGTAGAAACTAGTGTATCCTTTTTTGTGATTTTTTTTCATGTTAGTATATAAGAAATTTATACGTATTTTAGTGTATGAATTGTGTATAAATTATGATAATACAAGCTGGGTTAATTTTTTTATATCAGGCTATATACAAACATGATTTATATATCATTGTGTATAAAGGAAAAAGAAAAAACGTGTATAGAAAAATAGGAAAGATAAAATTTAGAAGAAGTTTATAGAATAGGGAAAGGCCAAAAATTATTAGGAGAAATTTATAAAATGAATATCAAGAAAAGGAGAAAAATAGACATGTACAGGGAAATAGGAAAAGACAAAAAATTTAAAAATATTTAAAAATAGAAAAAACAATAATTTAGAGAAATTTATGAAATAAAAATCAAGGAAAAAAATAAATCACCGTTATCGCGCCCTATGCAAATAATTTTTACTTCTTTAATTACCATATTTTTATTTTATCTTCTGCTATTTATAATTTTAATTTCTCGAAAAATAAAATTATTAATATGTTTTATAAGATTTTATTTAAAACTTTTACATATACATCATTTTCCTAGGTAATGTTTGTAGGATGTCAATTGAGCACAATCAGCCGAGGCTGACTTTATGCTTGTTCTTAAATGTATTTTACTCAGTGATTCATCATTAGAGAATAAATATGAACTATGATACTCAGTTTAACTTACTCGCTCGGTTCATTTTTATTTATTCGGTAATAATTTAATAAATTACTTAAAAATAATAAATAAAATAATAATAATCTTAACATATAATTTTTATGAATATAATAAATTTAAAATTTTAAAAATATAAAAACAGAAAAAAGAATATTAAGTTATAAAATTTCAAATATTAAATTAAAAATTAAATACGTTATTTTGATATTTTAAATTAAATAAGTAAAAATAGATAAAACATTTCATATAGTAGAGCGAAAAAGGAATAACTCAAACCACTCTTCAATAGATAACTAATGGAAAGTACATACCAAAATGTCAGCTACACATTTTAACTATGCAAATGTTTAATTATCCCCTAGCCTTGTTTAAAGCGATACTTAATATCCTGAGATGCTGTGGTAGAGAAATACTGTTGCCTTCTTAAATGGGCATGAAAGCAAAAAGAAGGAAAAATTAATTGTACAATGTCATTTTATAATTGTATACTGAAATAGTCATCTCGAATCCATGCAAATACTGCTTGAATATTTTTGATATCACGAAAGTAAAGCAAATATTATTGGTGTTATGAAATAAATAGTAAATAAATAAATATTTAAAATAATTATAAATTTATAAATAACTAAAAAAATAAAAAAAAACACTATAAATTAAAATTTTCAAAAATTAAAAATATTAAAAAAATCAAAATCATAAATTTTAATTAAAATATGAAATTTTTATACCAAAAGTGAATCAATTAATAATTATATTCTCCAAGAAAATATAAATTAATTCTTTTTTGAAAAATCAATAACAACTAACCATAATGTACCAATATAATGTGGTTATAGTAAAAACATTTTACTCGTTTGTTTTACCTTGAAAGATACTTTAATAAAATTATTCAAGATGTTTCTATATTCGATAGGTACATATTGTAGTGACTTTCACACCATAAAAACAATTTATATATATCCTTTGTTTTTTAATCTCTCTCTAAGAGGTAAGTTGTGGTATTTCTTTCATGCACTTTGAAAAATGAAACCTGATTATTTGAATATGCTTGAAATACAATATTTATCAATAACTCACATATTTTGGTCAAGTACAAGAAGACATTGTTTTAGAATGATATCTTAGATATTTTTTAGAGAAAAGTCAAAAAAATACTTCTCTAGTTTAATATTAGCGACCCTTGTCCCTAGTTATACTATGTCAACATACCCTCGTTGTTAACAAAGTAAACAAATTGTCCTCAATTGATGGAATCTCAAACAACTTGTACACTATTCAAATTCAATTGCTCTTTTTTAAAAATTTGACCTCGACTCCACTAAACTAAATAAATTTATTAGGATTTAATTATTGAAACAAAATAAGTTCTCAAATTATTTAAAGCAAAAGCACATAGAAATAAAAGAAGTTCGATCATACACTCATTCTCCGTGTTATTGTAACAAACAAAATAGAAATCAACATTTACTAAATCTCTTCATTAAGAAAGACAGTTTCCGATTTGTTAAATATTTGGTTGCTATTTTGTTTGTTCCAATATTTTTGGAGGAGAAATAATCAGATGATCTAACTCCTTTAATTTTTAAGGTTTTTTTTTGAATAATTTTGAGAACTTATTTTGCTTTTTAAATAATTAAATCCTAATGGAGTTTATTTAGTTTAGTGGGGGCAGATTTGGATTTAAAGAAAACAGTAATTTAATTGAAATTGGGTATTTTGGTTAATTTGGGAGATCTCCATCCAATTGAGGGGCAATTTTATTTACTTTGTTAACGGCGGGTATATTTAGTCCCAGTATAATCAAAAAGTAAAAGCTAGCTAATATACTAAAGTAGAGGGGCATTTTTCTCTCTTCATTTTTAAAATAATTTCGCTGAAAAATTAAGAGTTTTACTACTTTAGGAGTAAAGTTTCGACATTATACTACTGGAGTAGATGTCATTCTTATTATTTTGTGAGTAAATTTTAGAGTATTTTACTATTTTTGAAAGTAAATTAGTAAATTTTAGAGTATTTACTATTTTTGGAGTGTATTTTAGATTTACTATCTTGGGAGTAAATTTCAGATTTAATATCTTGGGAACAAATTTTAAATTTACTACCCCGTGGAGTAAATTTCAGATATATACTATTTTATGAGTAAATTATTTCAGAAATACTATTTCGTAAGTAAATTTCAGATTTATTTTTCAATTATTCACTCTTTTAGAGGTAAGACATGATATCTTCACAACCAAGAGCACATCTATTTATAAAATTTTATTAAATATTGTACAAGCATTCACTTCAAGGAATGAAACATAACTATCTAAACACGTCTTAATCATATTAAATTATGATAGCATAAAACTTTTTTACATTGCTACTGAAGCAAATCGAGGTTTACATATAATGTAAATAATTTCTCTAACATATTTTCAATTGTAATTATAATAAGTCTATAAAAATATTATTAATTTTTTTAATTTTTTTATTTTTTATGAGTTAAAACTGTAATGATTAGAATTTTATAATGTTATATTATATTTTTTCATATAAATTTTCATTTTCTTTGAAACAAATATGAGGCATAAACTCTAAGTAAATTAATTAAGTTGTTCCTCAGATTCATAAACAGACCAGATTATTATTAACAAAAACATAAATATCAAGAAATACTAACCTTTATCTCATGGAATCATATTCAATTCATTCTTTTTGTTTTGTGAATATTGAGAGAAACAATATCACCAAAGGAATATCAATCCTCTCAATGCAAGTAACACATCTTTCGAAAAAGAAATTTTAATTCTTCTTACCTCACATCTTTTTGAAAGTGAGTTCTCAAGATAGAGACTTGTATTGATAACGTATTATAAAATAATAATAAAATATTAAGACAACAAGAAATAGCCAAAAATTTGAGGAAGAGATATTTTCATTTCTCTTCAAATTAATATATAAATAAATCAAATTAAGTTCTCATATATAAAATAATATAAATTATTATATATTACAGGGATAAATTTATAGTAGCGGGTGTCGACTTCCGCTATCATAAATCTTATAACATATTGATAAATATTTAAAGCATATTATTATTTTTAGATGGAAGCTCTCATAACCAAAAGAGTGATTGATGCAATGATAATGAAGGAATCTTGAAAGTAAGTTTTGTCCAAAGTGTGTGGGATCAAATCCCATTGAACACGGCCTGCTTTTTTTTTTTCTTTTTTTTTTTAAACTCATTTTCATGAGTTCTTTTTAATCTTTTTTTAAAACATAACAAAATTAACCTTGTAAAAGAAATAAATTAATATTACATATTAATTTACTAATTTTATTAGATATTTACAAATTTAAAATCTTAAAATCAACTTTAAAATTACTTATAAATTTATTAACTTACAAACTTATTCAATTAACTCTCTCTATATAAATAAAAATACTATAATATAATGAATTAATAACAAAAAATCATTACTCTCATTATTTTTTTATAATAGAGTCTACTAAATGACCTGTAAATGTTGTACAAAATGCTGAGATTTTTAATATATGCATCAAAACGTGTTATATTGATGTAATAAAGTGTGGTAGGTTGGTGATAGAAGACATAACGCAGGCATAGGATCCCACGTGTTGAGGTGCTTCCACGTAAAAGTGCTTAAGCCCCATTAGCCGACACACATTGTATATCTATCGTATCTCTCTACTACTCCATTCACTTCTTCTTAATTCCCAAATTTAGAAAAGAGATAAAATAATATAAAACCTAAATGGGTCTTTAGAAACATTTCTTGAAGTCATCCTTGCTATCATCCTTCCTCCTCTGGGTGTTTTCCCTCCGTTATGGCTGCGGTGTAAGTTCTATTTTTCCCTAATTAAAAAGATCTGTTGAAATTTTTTAGACTAGTACGCAAAAGAAATAGTGTCCACTCATATTATCCTGATTAATTGTTTCAAAACTCAACTGTGGGATCATGGATTGCATGTGACTAATTTGCATGAATGATTGGCATGCTTAATTTCCTTCAAAATAAGTTTTGTTTCATGTAATAATACTGAATGAACTTTTAAACGCCTTATTGTGGTTCAAAAGTTGGTCGATTTGAGTAAATTTTTTTAAAAAAGTATTCAGACAAGATGGTCTGATCTCTTCTTTCTTATAAGAAAATGATTTCCATGTGCTTTGGATATTTCATTTTCATTTACATTTTATAAATTCGTGTGTGAAGCAGTGAAAATCCATATGCATAGCATCTTAGGAGATCTAGTGCCAGAAAATAGCAAATCTCATGATCATGCAGGTAATATTGTAATTCCTAATAAATAAAGAGTTGTTTTTGAAGAGATTTAAATATGTTGACCTCTTTAATGCGGAGCCACCCTAGGTGAAGTGTGGACGAAGGATGGTTCAGTGCACAATTTTCATCAAGAAATTATATGGTGTACAAATATTAAATATTAGCTATTATGAGTGTGTATTTAATTTTGCACATTTTTAATTTGCAATCTCTTAGCTAAATTGTTGGCTCCACTCCCTGGTGGACTAAGTTTTGGGCTATATTATTTGTAGAAAATGCAGGTGGAGTTCTGGATTTGTGTGTTGCTGACATTTCTGGGATACATACCGGGCATTATTTATGCACTCTATGTGTTAGTTGGATAGTATAACACTTCTCCACTGAAATGCCTCCTATCTTTGTGTATCATTCTCCGATCCAGTGTATACTTTAAATTTTTTTTTCTACCTTCTTTTTTTTGGTTCCTAATTTACTATTCCATGGTGATCCAGTGTAAGTCCTCCATGTATACTTGGTTGTTCAATGTAATACTCCGTTATGTTGCGACTGCGTTTTATCTTTGAACATATGGATCAGGTTGGAAGTAAGCTGGCAGAAAATTCAAAAAAAGCAAAAGAAGTGGATCCTATAATAAGTTAAAATTAGTTGTGTCTGGCTTTAAATTTTGATGGGATATATATTATTAATTGGGTTAATCATGTGTTTAGATATAGTATTTATTATAAAATACCTGATTATTTAATTTTAATAAAGGTTTAAATAGATTATATTAGTCGATGTGTTTTTTGCTTATATAGTAGATGATTTAGTGTATAGAGAGTTTAAGATTTACAATTTTAAGATTAAATCGTCGCTTATAAGTATAAAGTTTATATATGTTTATAATTTAAGATGAAAATTGGACAAATTCATTGATATGATTGTAGCACAAGATTAAATATAATTTATCTAATTATGGGAATAGTATAATTTTAATCTCTTGAAAGGTACAATTTGTATATGGAAAGAATCAAGTAGAGACAAATATTTTATACTGACTTTAATAAAATAAATTTTCAGATCATTAAATATACTGCGTTTTTAATCTTGATATAAGTATGATGACTGTAATTTGTTTGCTGGGTTTCAGATCTATTAAAGAGTGAAACTCGATCTTCGTGAGTTAAAATATTTTCGATAGGTTGATGATGATGTTCATTTGAGAAATAATAATTAGTTGATGGAATTTACGTTTTCTGTCTTAAGATTGATGATACTCCTTTATGATTGTTTATAAGTTTTCATGTGAAAATTTGCAGGTGTGAATTTAGTAGAATCATGAAACGTTGAGCGTTTGAATAAAGATTAAATTAATCAATGAATTAAATAGTTAAAAATTTAATTTAAATGATTTGTATCCGTGATTTTAATATGGGAGTTAATAAGTGATTTAATGAACGGTTTTAAAATTATACCGAGAAGTGTAATTACGAATTTTTAGTGAAATAATCAGAATTTATTATGGTAGGTTAATTAATTTATTTTGCGAATTAATGTCATAATTGAAAGCCTCACTAATTAAATCTATGGTCTCGTTTATGCCCGATTAATTAATGAACTTGGAAAGGAAGAACTGTTTTCTAGAAGAAGTAAAATCCTACAAGACGTAGTTAAAAAATAACCGATCTTCTAGAAGGAAAGTTTGACTATTACTTGGAGAGAAAGAATCTTATACATTTTGAATTAGAGTTTTATACCTTAAAACGTGGTATAAGGTATACCTTAAAACTATGATGAAAGAACTTTTGACCTTTTCAGGAAGGTATTTGTCCACACAAGTATTTTCTACACGGAGATTATTGAGACATAGTAGAAGACTCGCAAACTCGAGAGCTTGTTGGACGCTGCAGAAAGCTTCAAGAGGTTAGTATTTCGTGAATTCAATTTGCTCGTCGTTGTTATTTAGTAATTAATGTAAGATGGTTGATCCTATTCATACTTTGCTTCGCGCATGTTCCAACAATTGGCATCAAGAGCCATCCTTGTATAGCAATAGATACCTAAAATATATTTGTATATATGTTCGATATATACATGAATGGCTTACTTATGTCCTTGGTTTCGTTTCTTAAAAATCACTTTTGTTTAATTAATGATGCATGGTGAATCGTGTATATGAAGCTGTTATTGCCCATGTGAATGAGTTTTACTCATTCGTGTTCCTTGTTGCAAGAAGTATAATTACTTTGTATATTGCAAAGTTAAAAGAAATTTTTCCTAAGCAATTGAAGATAGTACTTAAAGGATTTGAATACGGTGAATCAAATTGTATTGTCATATAGGTATTAATTAACCCATGTATTGTACAAGGAAAAATCAAGTTTATTGCAATGTTGGCAGCAATAAAGTATTGTCTTTTGAAATTGATTCAACTTTTCTAAGTTTTTGATAGGTGATCATATCTTGTACATTCAGCATTCACTTTTTGGTTTGTGAACCACCATTAGTTCATCGGTGGATCTGCATAAAATAAAAGGGTTTAATCATGGTATTTGTTATTATTTTCTTCTCTCTCATGTGTATATAAAAATATTATAATTAAGAATTTGTGATTAATAAATAGTTATCATCAAAGTGGTTTATTTATTTGAAGTCATTGAAAATTTTAATGTTTTATACATGTGAGATGAATTAATACATGAAAAAATTATGCTTAGATAAATAGATCACACGATATACTTGGTCTATTTATTTGAGTTGACAAATATTTTTAATGTATTGAATAATTTTTCAACATAATATGCGTACATTAGCTGTGGTGTTTTATCTACTAGTACAAGATGCACTGCTAGGATACCATTAACACATGATTAATTTATGAGAAAAAGATATTGAGGTTTCAACCCAAAAAGGAGAAAACATAATATCTTGGATTCTCAAGGGTATTAATCGAGAGGACAATTATTGTAAGATGATATTGTATAAATCTTATCGAAGAAAACACACATTGTATACCTTTTAATCATGGTTAATTAGGAGAATAAAAACTTAATTCAAGCTAATTTTAACTTTAATTTTTCTAAGAACGATTATTTCAGATTTGGTCATAGTTTGACGGTCATGATTTTCGATTGACCTCGAAATTTGATAAAGACCATCGAAATGACTTGGTGAATGATGCCTTACCACTTTATAGTATCGATGTTCTTCATTCCCGAGGTCAGACATTTAGATGGGTTTTAGGTGCTTTGTTGATTAAATTTGATGAACTCTGAAAACGCTATTTTTAAGGTCGGTTTATTTATGTTAAATCTGGCACATTCTTACACATGATGATTTAACATAAATTGATATATGATAAGAATACATATCGATTATTATTTTTCCTTAAATTTCTTGAATCGACCGTTTCTCGAACTAAGGTCATAAATTTGAAGATCGAAAATTTTAATAACTCGATTGATCTCAATTCAGAGGTTCACCTTAAATCCACCCTACTAAACAATACTCACCGATATGAAGTGATTAACGTCATTTTTTGACCATTCAGGTCGTTTTGATGGTTTTTTGAATATTTTTTTATTATTTTTTGAGAAATTAAAAATTAAAAATTATTTTCTTTCAACCAGTGGTGGTAGAGTTCAATCTCTATGGTCTCCATTGACATATAACAGTAATGTAATGAGTTTATATGTTGATATTGATCTTCTTTCCTGGTTTGGATAGACTCCATTACAATAATTATCGTGTTCTTCGTCACTAGTTATTGATAATTTGTATTCGCTCTCCAACCGAGTTACATATTGACTATAGAACTAGGGATGATAATAATAATATTCACTTGGCTTAAATTAAGAATATACTCTCCATCCGAAAGCTAACTTTAATTTTAATTTATTAGAGTGAATAATCTAAAATCACATGTGTGTGTTGCATGAGTAGTTCTTTTCTCATTGAAATTTACTATTCAAGATGCATGGATATATATGTGGTGTGTTATGAATTTTATTATTCGATGTTACATTACTTTGATTTATTTCACATGCATAAAGAGGTATTACTTGAATAAGAATTGATTAATAAATAGTTTATGCTAAAGTGATCTATTTATCAAAGGGTCATTGAAGACTTATTTTATTTTTCATGTGAAATTATATTATGCATGAGTTGAGAATTATGATTAACAAAGAGCTTCCAACAAGCGATTTATTTGATTAAACTATTGGTATTTTCAATGTATCAAGTATAAATTATTCGTGTTCAAGATAAGGAATCAATTTTCTATGGTCGCCATTATTACAAGTGAGATGATAAATTTGGCGTATTGACTTTAGGTCTTCCTCCACAACGTGATAAATTTATTACAAGTCTACCAGTTAAAATTTCTAGTAATGATAGCATGTATTAACTCGCATTTGAGCTTTATATGTTGGATCGCTTTGAAATTCTTAAGATTGACAAGTGGTGATCGATATTAATTCATGTGGCAAATTAGATAATAAATTTATGTGTTGAATTTAGGTCTTCCCTCCATAACGGATAAATTTATTGTGGGTTGGAATAAAATCACTAGTTATTGATAGCAGTAATGAATTTACATGTTGACATTGGTATTCTTTCCCCATCGATAGACTCATTACTACTAATTATTAGGATTGGCCACTAGTTATTGATAACATGTATTAACTCCACTCGAAGTTACATGTTGGATCAATGGAACTAGTGTTCAACAATTATATACAATTGACTAAAAGTAACAATTTACTTTCCAATCGAGTTGGTTTTTTTTTGAATTGTATTAATCTTTACAATATATAATACATTGCATGAAAGCCTGTAGTATTTTCCCATCAAAATTTATTATTCAAGATGCATATGTATATATATATTCATGAATGAGGTTCAATCGATGGACTTACCAGTCTTGATTGTTACAAAGGGCGATGCTACCGCATTGAGCGTGTTGTTGGAGAAAGATCAATGTCTACTTATATTTAAGAATATTTTTCTTAAAGATATACATTATTTCAAAGAATGTATTGTATATGTACCTTTGTTGGAAATAATCTTTTATCTTTAGTTTCTAAATGCTTAAGAGGGGGATATTTAGCTTTTTCTTCTTATAACTTTTGTGTTATTAAACTTGATAAAACCTTTTTTTATCTCTTGTGGTACATAAATGTCTGGCTCCTTTATTATTAATATATCTCTTGAACGGTGTAATATTAATCTATCCCATAAGAGAAAATATTTCTTAATATTGAATGAAACTTATGTGTTCCTCACCACTTTTAAGTCATTTATTCTGGATAGGACTTCGAGGTTGGTTAACTCAATAACTTTGAAGGTTCATTGGAAAAAAGTGAAGACACTACCAACTTTTGTGTCTTGTTTAGAAGAAATAATGAACTAAAAATATATTTTCTTTAAAGAGAAATAAAGTTAGTGATAAGTTTGAATTAATTCGTTTCAAGTAGTGTGGTCAAATGAACATCTAGAAAAGAGGTGTGATGTTGGAGTATCTCCAGGTGATCACCACAGAAGATTAATTTGATATATATATATTTATTTGATGCTCCATGTCCGAATGCTTTGAAATAGTCAAGGTATTTAAGGCGGATGAAAAACATCATGAAAATATATTAAGTCACCGTGATTCGATCCTAGTGGCGAGTAAATTCTATGGAGAGTTCACTAATCACTTATCAGATAAAGAGATTGCAATAAATTATCTACACCAAAATTCTGCAAAATGAACAGAGGCGAAAGAAAGTGAGTGCCTTGGATAGATGATGCAATATTAACATTTTAGAGTTGTTTCATTTCTTGCTTCTTTTACGTCTTAGGATATTCTCAAAACTCAAAGTGCCATTCTTAATTAAATTCCTTCTAAGTTGGTACTATTGACACTTATGAACTGTGGATTTGACGTAAGTCCACTTTTTGTGACATGTTCATATATGGAGTTGTCCAGCACATGTGTTGAAAGGGAAACAAGATAAGTTGGTTTAAAAATGAATGTGTGAGTGTTTATTGGATAGTCAAATGAAACGAGATGAGGTTTATTTATTGTCCTAAAGAAAATAAGGTAATTGTTAATACATGTCGATTTTTAAAAAAGGACCATTTAATAAACTATGTTCCTAGAAGTGAACTAGTTTTACAGGGACTAAGCAAAGAAATAACATATGAGTCATTTGAAAATTTAGAAGTTCAAGACATCCGACGAGAAGTCGAATTGACGCTCCATTGCATTTATGTAGTGGGAGAAACACAATAGATGTAAGGAAATCTACTACCTCAAAGTAGTGGGAGTGATGTTAAGCAAATAATACTATATGAAATCATTAATATTTCAATACTGAAAGGTAATGAAGATATTAAGACTCAAGAACATTTAGTGTGACAATAGACGTGATAATACTTAGCCTGTAGTGGGGAGAATGATATCTCAAATCGGGTGCAGGTATCTCTTTGGGAGAGTTTCATGATAGAATTTCAAGATGTTAATATAGAACCGATCAGTTACGACGCACTATTATTAGACAAAGTTGCATTAGAAAATAACTTGACAATTTTCTTTTGCAAAGAGCTTATTGGCTAAAACTTTGAAAGTCGTAAAAGAATACCTCAGAAAAGTTAGATGCATGGTTAAGAGTCTAAGTGGAGATTGTTAGTATATACCATTAACCATGCGTTTAGACACGGTATATTCTAACAATTATAATGTGGTTAAAAGCCTAAGTGGGAGTTAAGGGGGATATATACTATTAACCATGTCTTTAGATATAGTATTTATTATATAATAATTGTTTATTCAATTTTAATAAAGGTTCAAATAGATCATATATTAGTCGATGTGTCCTTTCTTATATAGTAGATGATTTAGTGTACGTAGTTTAGCTTATACACGAAGATTAAATCTGCCAGTTCTTATAAGTCTAAAGTTTATATATGTTCACAACGCAAGATGAAAATTGACAAATTCATCGGTATGATTGTAGGAAAATAAGATTAAACATAATTTATCTTGGATTATGGGAATGGTATAATTCCAATTCTTGTGCTAGTACATTTTGTGGTATATTTAACTAATCAATTAGAGATAAGCATTTTACCCGACTTAATAAAATAAAATTCTCTAGATCATTAAATGTACTTATACTTTTAATCTTGATATAAGTATGATGATCACTGCAATTTGTTTGTTGTTTTGATATATCAAAGGATGAAGCTCGATCTTTCATGAGTTAAAATATTCGATAGGTTGGATGGTGACAAAATGACATTTGTGAAATAATAATTATTGGATGGAATTAACGCTTCTACTGGAGATTTGATGATACTCCTTTATGATTGTTTATAAGTTTTCTGCGAAAATTCCAGTGAATTTAGAAGTATCCGTCACATGAAATAAGTTAAGCGTTTGTAAATGAAGGATTAATTAATTAATGAATTAAATATTCGTAAATTCTAATTCAATTGATTGCATTCGTGATCTTATCATGGGGAGTTAAATAAGATTTAATGAATGATTTTGAAGTTATCCCGGTGAGTGCAATTACGAATTTTTAGTGGAATAATCAGACCTATTATGGTAGTTTAATTCATTCATTCCTGCGACTAATGCCATATTTGGAGCCTTAATAATTAAATCGTGGGTCCCCGCTATGCCTGATTAATTAATGAACTTGAAAGGAAGAAACTAGTTTTCTACAAGAAGTAAAATCCTACAAGATTTTGGTTAAAAATAAACCGGTCTTCTAGAAGGAAAAATTTGACTATTACTTGGAGAAAGATTCCTATACGCTTTGGGACTACGATTTTATATACCCTAAAACGTGGTTATAAATAGAATTCCTTTCCTCCATGAAACATGATGAAAAACTTTGACTTTTCCGAGAAGCACATTTGCCCACACAAGTATTTACTCCTGAGATTATTGAGGACATAGTAGAAGATTGCACTGAGAGTTTAGTTGACGTGTTGAGTGAAAAAAAGCTTCTATAGGTTAGTATTTCATAATTCCAACTCGTCGTTGTTATCTAGTGATTAATGTAAGATTGTTGATCCTATTCATGCGTGCTCAAGCATGCATGTTCTAACAAAATCAATCGAGTAACATATAAATGGAGTAAATATTTGTGTGATTATAAATTAATGAGTTAAATGAAAATGAGGCTTTGAATCGCTTTTCCTTTTTATGCCAAACTTATTTTCTTTTTTATGTTAAAACTTCTTTCTGAGGGACGATATTTTAATTTAATTTTTTGAGATGGACAAAGAGAAGTGTTTTAATAAATTGACAAATTAGGACAGTGAGTACTATTTAATTTGCCTTTTCACTAAAATTTATTAAAGAGTTTTGGAAGGAAGGTTACTAAAGTTTATGCTGCCCAGGGAGGGGAATTACGTAAATGCTTCAGGAGAGCTAAATGCATATCGAGTAAAAACAAGCGCCAGCATAGCAGTGTTCTCGACTTAAGACTTCATAAAAGAATTTATTTTTTGATGGAGAGTCTCTCTTTTAATTGGGTGAAAACTTTTCTTTAATTTTTCCTCTTATTAGGGGTGTTAGAGTTGGTAAAATCAGTTGATTATAACTTTTTAAACAAGTTTAGGCTAATCGTTAATTCACTTATTATAGGCTGGGCAATTTATGAAAGTCCGGTCTGATATTTAGTTCATATTGATTGATAAGAAATTTTGTCATTATATTCCTTTTTAAAATATTTTATTTTTGTAAATATATTATATTTTAGTTATAATTTAAAATTTTCATAAGTTATAAAAATATAAAAGAATAAACAAACTAATTAAAATTTAATTGAAGAAGCAGTTGAGTTATGATTTGTATTTTAACCCCATTTAGTTCAATTTATTTTAGTCCAAATTATGTTTTGGTAATAATTTATTTATTTATCAATTCAATTTATTTTAATCCGTTCAAATTTAGATCAATCTACTCATTGGGTGTATGGTATAAAGCAATTTCTTTTATTAGAAAATATCTTTTGGGAAAACTCTCTTTGAAGTAAAACAAATGAATTTTTTTATTTATTATTTAACGGTGATACGTAATTAAAAATATTATTTTAAAAAATATTTATATATATTTTAAATAATCATCGGAGATAGAGGATTGCTGAGGCAGGGCAGGGCGAAAACGAGAGGCATGAGCTATAGAATCAAGTATTACCTATAGTAGTTTTTAACTTCGCAATTAATTAAAAGGTTTTGGAAATTGAACATATTGTATGCGTTTAAAATTGGTTTACTTCAACTAATTAAAAGTTTTTGGATCATAATATATATCTAGAATTAGTTTTCGTTCTATGCTCATGAATGCAGAGAATATAATTTATCTGAAATGTTATTTGCATAATTTGATTTTTTTATTTTAAAAGAACATTTCTATTATTATTTAATATATCATAACTAATTAAATTTTAATTGAAGATGAAAAAAATTTAAAAATATTTTCTGTAAAAATATTTTCTTCCATATTAAATATACCTTTAAGGTCACCAACATAACTAATATATATAGGATAATCTCATCGTTGAAGTTTAAAGAGGATATAAAGTATGCAAATTTAATTTATAAAATAAAAAATTATTTTCAATTCAAAAAAGAAAAATATTCAACGTAAAAAAATACACCCTTGAGGTAAAAAGTAATAATCAAACTCTTTTAATTTGATGGAAACTTTTTCATTTAACCGGGAAAAACAATAACTTCAAATACTAATCCTAATGTTACTTTGCCCTAATGGTTTCAAGGGGGATAGAACGACTCGATCCGACTTTATTTCAATCTGGATCTGTAGCAAATTATCTCGAATCAACTATGGCAATGGGATAACAAGGGTAAAGGGGATGGCGCAGGGGTTTTGTCCCCCGATTCCTGGCCTCATTGTAACCGGTTCCGATTTACTAATTATTTTAATTTTTTATTTAAACAAAAAAAACCATCATTGGTGAACGGCTAGTGCCCCTGCAAGCAGTTATTTTTAGGCTCCCACACCTCACAATACCTCCCACATTTTAAGTTTTTATTTTAACACCTAATTTTATTAATTTACACTTTGGTCTATTTCTACACCTATAAATACCCCTTTATTATTTTTTAAAATATTTTTTTCTCACAAATATATCCACCCATATCTATTCTCTCATTCCCTCTTCTATCATTATTTCTCTTTATATGGTAAATATTATTGTTATCAAGTATCAATTTTGATGAATTTTTTAGAACAAGTAGCAAGTTTTAAATTTCAAGTTTCAACATTTATTTATGACTTTCGACAATAATCACCTGCTTTTATGCAGACATTTAGTATATTTGTTCCACTCTTAATTTCTTTAATCTTGCATTTAGTTTTCAGTACTAATTTATTCTGATTAGTTTTCATATTTAATTTGGTTATGCTCTTACACTTATGTCTCCTAAAAATTATTTGCATGGAAATTCCTTCACTACCATGGATTTTCAGAAAGAGTACTAAAGATGCTGGTTCTAGTAAGGAAAAATCTAAATCTAAGGTTAAAACTAGGATAAACACAAGATTTTATGCATATTGATGAAACTTCTTTCTCTTGCCCCGACGTTTATGATATAAATTTAGATATTCTTTTTGATGATGAAATCTATAACACCCCAAAGTACCTAAGATCAGATCCGAAGACTGAAATAGAGAAAATATAAAAATCTGCACTAGGTCACAGAACGAGTCATCGTATGATTCGTCAAATGATCCGACAGGTTGTTGTGTGACCCGTTAAGTGTGAAGTGTTGGTGAAAACTTGGGTTTCAGAGAGTCTTGACGACTTGTTAAGTGACCCGTTAAGTGTCACGAAAAATCGTCAAGTGAGGCGTCAAGAAAAGATCAAAACAAAAAATTGGAGAAACTTGGCCAGTGGCAACGGATCAGGTGACGACCCGTCAAGTGTCCTAACGAATCGTCGGGTCACCCGATGGGACTGCCGATGTTTTCTAGTTGGGTTTTCTTGGGTGTTTTCATAATTCCGAGGTTCCTAACTCCTAAACTAAGTCATTTTAAGCCTCCTAAAGGGTTTTTAAGGGTTTTATTCATCCTAAACCGTCATTCTACTCTTAACACTCCATTTGGAAGATCAAAACGTCTCAAATCAAGACTAGGGTTCTTTATCAAATTCTTCAAATCTTTCTTGGGCTTTCAAGACAAGTCAAGGAATAATCTACTCAGGTATGTAGGGCTATGAAAGAGTGATGTCGTCCAAATTACACCTCTAATTCGATATAAAGTGGTCAATGTTCAAATATAGAATCCAACAAGGGTTGGGGTCGAATCCCACGAGGAATATGGAGAGGACCTCGGTTAATGCGTTTACTATTGCTATTAATCTACTTATTTCCTATGGGGGAGGTTTGTAACAAGAAATAATTGAAAACAGTATGTAGCAGTGAGTAGATTCTTGGTTAAAATTGATTGTATTCAATGTGTGAAGTGACTAGGACTGTGTCCATCCATGATTTCATAACTACGCAGACTTAATTATACTAGTGATCTATTCTGGTGTTTAGCATGGAATATTGGTAGGTTAACTTCACTTAAATGGTTGGTCCCCTAATTAGATGCTTATCACCATGCAACTTGATTCGTATGCGAGTGTTCACTTGACTTACCCTTACCTTAGATATCGGATTAGCTATTTCTAGACAAGGTCAAGCTATTAGATGAGGGTTGATAACCTCAAATCTCTGTTGTTAATCCCTTTTCCCATTCATTACTCCGTTGGTCCGATGAGTAGAACAAGGCGATTTCTAACGTTCGCGACCGTTAAGAAGCTATTAAAGCAAAGGGAGGAACAATACATGCATAAACCCCATTTAAAAATCACTAAGTATTTTTTCTACATTTGTTAATTCATCATGGTTCCCACAACCCTAGTTATGGGATTTAGCTACGCATGCTGGAAGAATTATAATCAATACTTGTAGTAGAAATCATAATTATAAACTTACAAATAATTGTAGACGAAATCAAACCTCTCGAATTAATCAACAAGAACACAAAATTAATAAGCAAAGGTTGTTTGAATCTCAAAAACTCAAGAACAAAATTAGAAAAAGTGTTTCTTGAATCTTCAATATCGAACACAAATTCAAAATTATGGTAAAAATTTGTAAATTGTAAAAAGAAATCTAAATAAAGTATTTATAGACATAAAATAAATCCTTTCCTAAGTCAAATTGAATTCTAGTGTTGGCAGGTACAACAGTCCATTGAAAGCTTGAACGGGTCGATGGATGCTTCGTTGTTCTAGTGTTGTTTTATTTGGACTTGGTCTTTTTCAGCATCTGGCTTAGACAATGGCTCATTATTAGAACCTACGAGCCGTTGGTTTCATCCATTGTATCCTGGCCTCCTGGACATGATTTCTGATCCTCTGAGTACGTGCACTTAGGACGACTTGTCCTTTGATGGCACGACCCATTCTGTCCGTCCGTTGAATGAGGCATCTCTTAGAATTTTTTTTGAACCTAACCCACGATTGTACAGTATGGTCCGTTGTATGATCATATGGTCCGTGGGTTCTATGAGCGGCAAGGGAACCGAGTCTGATACGATCCGGTCCGATTTTGATAATGGACTCGGTATCGGTAAGATTCGATTTCGATAGTCTAGTAGGAAACGGGATAGGGGGTACCGGGTAAGGGGTCCGGTGAAAATAAGGGGTTTAGACTGGTTGAAACGGTACTGGTAAACCCGGTTCCGGTTCGATTAACGGTTAAATTTTTAAATTTTTTTATGTTACATTTAGGAGCCGTTTGGCAACCGGAAGTGGGGCCCATCAATGGCTCCTAATAGCTAGTTTTGCCCCAAAACACCCCTTACCCCCTTAACATCTCTACACTATAAATATATTCCATATTCATCTTATTTTCTCACAAAATCACAAACGCTCTCTATTATTCTTTCAAACTCACAAATTCTCTCCAGTCTCTATTTTCTAAGCTTTTAATTTTATATTTTGTGGTATTGGCTAATTGGAGTTAGGAGATTTTTTTGAAGCCATTTGCAAGCTTCAATTTTCATCTCTCAATTTTGATTTTTAACGTTTGCGTAAAACGCAAACGTTTAGTACATTCGTTTCAACTTTAATCTCTTTATTTATTTACTTATAATTTTTTTTGTTGCTATATTTGTATTGCTTGTTAATTTGTTATTCATATTTTATTTATTTAATATCTATATTTGTTTATTTTATATTTTAAATATGGATGCTTGTAAACAAAGTAGACATAAATGAATTATAGGTGCTACTAATAGGGGACGTGAAAATAGTTCTAGATCACTACCGCCATCGCCACCGCCACCGCCACCGCCATCGCCTAGATTTACTAATGTAGATGAAACTTATTTACCACGTCAACAACCTTATGATGTTAATCTATTACTTAATTAGACCATGATACCACAGATAGAGTTTATACTAATTTTGAAGAAGACTTAGAGGATTCTCAAGATGTAGAAGAAGAAGAGTTCGAGGAGACCCCTACCTCTACTAGTCCGGTTACGAAATTATCTACGTTTATTAGGTCCACTAGGGCTGAACGTCCTAAAAGATCTTTAGTTTGGCAATTTATGGTGCAAAATAGTGAATAAACTACTGCTACTTGTTTAAAATGTAAGAAAGTAATGCAATATTTGACTGGGGGATCGAAAGGTGAGACGGGGTTGTTAACTAAACATTTGAGGCAATGTAATACAGATTTTGTTCACCTATAAGTTGTTGCTAAGGCTAAAAAATAATGGTACACCATTGTCTGAAGGATATATAGGAGTAGGAGGGTCTAACATGGTTCAAACTATTTTAAATAGGACTAAACCCGCTGGCCCAAGAACACATGTCACATATAGTCAGGAAAAAGATCGTGAAGAATTAGCTATGTTTGTGATTTGCCTTTCAGTTTTCCTTCACATCCCGATTCTATTCATTATATTCAGGACGTGTATAATCCTTCTTTTCAAGGTTTTTCTAGAAACACAATTAAAAATAACATTTTTAAATATCAAGCTGAACACTTTCATTATTTTCGTTGTCTCTTTATATATTTTGATGGTAGAATATCTATTACTTTTGATATGGGTCGTAGTATTTTGATGGTAGAATATCTATTTTACTGTTACCGCTCATTGGATTGATCATGAATATAATATGCAAAAAAAGAATATTAGGATATAAATATGCAGAAGAGAGTAAAACCTGTCCTTACATAGATTTTACAATAGGAGGTATTTTACAGTATTTTAATCTTCGTGATAAAATAATGGGTGTCACTTTAGACCATGCTTCTAATAATTTGCATGTAGTTGATTTTCTAAAACCTAGACTTTGTCCAATTGATAATGATGCCTTTAATGTTAAATGTGATGCACATATTTATAATTTAATTGTAAAAGGTGGTCTTGATACTTTTGGAGTTAGTTGTCAAAAAGTTAGACTTGCTTGTGCTTGAATTTTTAAAGCGAAAATAAAGGCTAGATTTGTTGAATATAAAAATCGTTGTGTAGAATGTCAACTTGAATATAGAAAAACTCCAAAAGAAGTGTCTACTAGATGGAACTCTTTATATGAAATGCTTGAAGTAGCTTATGTTTATCGCATGCCTATATAATTAGTTTATAATGCTCATAAAGCAGATCCTTATTTAAGACTTTGTGATAATGATTGGAATCAAGTTTATGAAATTATTAAATTTTTGAAAACTTTTTATATAGCTACAAATGCAATATTTGGTCAATGTTATCCGACTATTTCTTCAGTGTTAGTAAATATTATCACTATTTCAATTAAATTTACAAAATTTAAATCAATTAAAATGTTTCACGAGCCTATTAAATATATGATTGAAAAATTTTAAAAATATTTTTTCCTATTCCCCAAATTTATTCCACTGCTACTTTATTCAACCCTTTTTATAAAGTTCAAGGTGTTGAAAAAATGGTTGAAGCTATTTATACAAATTTAGAAATTCAACCAGATGAATTGCCAACTCTTGAGATGTGTAAGAGTAGTATAATAACTAAAGCTAGAAACTTATATAATGTAAAAATAATAATCGAACAAAATATTCCACCGACGTGACCTGTTAGTTCTAGGCCCAGGGTAGAAGATCTTGATGACTTGATGGGTGATTATCTTGGTCTCGAATTATCTAACAGTAATGACTTTGATTCATATTATTCGCAGGCACGAGATAGTATCAGAGATGCAAATGGAGAGAAGCAACTTTTAGCGTGGTGGAAGAACCATAGCGAACAATATCCAAGGCTTTCAAGGGTGATTCGAGATGTCTTAGCCATTCAAGTGTCTTTAGTAGCTTCGAAGCAAGCTTTCAGCATGGGAGATTTATTATTGGAGACCACCACTATTCTTTGGTAAAAGACAGTTTGGAAATATCGATTGGATAAATGCTGAGTGAAGAAACTATGGGCTGCCAAAGTTATCGGCCCAAATTGAACATGAAATTGATGAAGTGTTTGGAGAAAATAACGATGACGACATGGAGGCAATGGAGGAACAAGGAAGAGTACAAATTTCAGAAAATATTTCAGAGGAAATGCTAATTAAGTTACGAAAGTAATATTTTAGAGATTATAGATATTAGTATAATAATAGAAACCTAATTGCAGAACCCTTCCTAGAAGG